>PVHY01005577.1:38115-81888 GCA_004024945.1 Uropsilus gracilis | reverse complement strand
GGGGGGGGGGGGGGGGGGCTTTCTAGGAGCATTCTAGATTTGATATTTAATCTTACTTCAACCTGTGAGCTTTAACCTATTCCCAGGTATCTGACCCCACATTCTCTGAAACCCAAGAGGACTTCAAACAGACTTGAGGTATATGAAATGAGGTTGGGGACAACTCTAGAGCATAAATAGGTTAAAGAAAACAAGCTGATGTCCACGTACCCTCTTTGTCTTCAAGTGCTCTAGTCCCTCTCCAACTTGGTCCTGCTTTAAAGAGGAGGAGGTGGCAGGGTTACGGCTCTGCATATTTTGGGATGACCTAGAGTAACCTAAACTTGCAGGGTCTTGGAATTCCTACTTAGTTAACCTCCAGAGTGTGAGGCAGACTGGGCAGGTTTTCGTGAAGATACAAAGATTGTGTTTTAGATTGAGGGAGTTTGTCCATAGGGGAGACACCCAACTAAACTGCTAGCAGCTTCCCGTTAGAGGCTGTGATGGGATTGGTGAACATCCCAAGGACAGATGAATGACTTTCTAGCTGGCCACTCATTCTTCCATAGACATTAAAATCCTAAGCAAGCACCCCCTGCTGGAACCGCTCATTGGACATCCAGACTGCCTGTAGTGTGTGGGGTGAATTTCCTGACAAATACCTGCTATGGGCTTGTAAGAGAGCAAGGCTCTGTCAGAACTGACTCAGGCTTCTGGGCCCCTCCAGTCCAGGACTAGAAGGTGTCCTTGATATAATGCTGACCCTTGGTGACCTTAGTTTCCCATGTTTACTGTCACTTTAGGAAGCAAGTATAAAAGTCCCTACTGTGTGATTACTTTGCATGCTGTCATTTTAGAGAACAGGCAACTGAGATTGTGAGTCTTGACTCATGCCTAAGGGCCCCTGGAGAAGGCATGGTTGGACAATAGTGGGCTTTGGGGTTAGTGCCTCATGAGGGGCAAAAGGAGAAGAGGACATTCTCCCACCTGACCTATCCACACTAGTAAAGTCTCTCCATCCCTAAAGAGTTCAACTGTGGGGGAATAGGGGTGTGGATTCGCACTGGCTGGTTTCTGGGGAGATGTCCTTCAGAACCTCAGTCCCGTTTTTTCCCCGGAATGGACACACAGCCCATCAGTCTTGCCACCTCCTTAGCAGGTTAGCTTTACTAACAGTGTCTCAGGTCACCTGGGTCATGATCTTTCCATAGGACTTGGTGCCATGCCCAGTACTTTTCCACGCTGCCTATTGTCATTGATAGTTGGGATTCTGGCAGGACAAGGGTTCTGATAACTGATCAGGCCTGATGGAAATAGGCAGGTAGTGTGATCCTGGATTTTTGCCTTTTCCTTGCCTTCTAAGCCAGCCCAGCCATATACTGAGATTCCCTCTCCTGTACAGTCCAGGCAGTAACAGGACAAGAAAGTAACACAGACAAGAAACAGGAGGCCTGGAAGAGGGTGGGGAAGCGCTATACGATGTGGTATGCTCAGAACTCATGCTGTTATGGCCCCAGTGACTCATTCTGAACATGGGAAGAAGCCAATGGCTGGAGTGGGAGTGTTCAGTGAGCCAGAAAGACTATTTCTGATTGCTGCCAGGCATAAGGGTACCCCAGTTAGCCTAGATGCATTTGTTAATTTAGTCATTCATTCATTCACCAACTACTAGCCTGGTAGTCTTGGAAATTTTAACCATTGACTTCAGTTTCCTCATTTGCAAATAGGAATTAATTAAAGGCACCTAACTCATAAATTGCTGTGAGGATTGTCATAAATATACATGAAATAAAAAGAATGAATGACATAAAATCGACACTAAAAGCTTAGGTGTCATTATAGTCCTTCATCCATTTGTCTCATTCATTGAAATATTTATGGAGGTTTTTGTTAGTATTTGCACAGTTGGAATAAAACAAATGCAAACAAGCCTTACTCTCTTAGAAATTAAATCCTTAAGAGAGAGCTCCAGAATGCTCCAATCAGAATATCCCTGGGAAACCCTGTAAGTCATCCAGTGCTTGAACTCATTGCTGGGTGACAACAGATACTGCTTTGGTAACCCACTACTCACTGGTGTTTCTTCCTTGTGGTGTTCCTGGCACTACCCAGTGCCCTGTGCACACAACAGGGACTCTGTTGGGAGTTATGGGACATTGGAAGGGGAAGAAGCTAGGACTTTCTGATACTTAGGATTTGAGAGAAGTTTAAGCAAGTGTCTGGAGTCCTAAGAGGGACAAAAGTGCTCAATGTGGAGAAGATGTCAAGACAAATGGCATTTTCAGTTTTATAACATTTTTAGCTCATCTTGGTTTTTGTCTGTCTGTTTTTTTTTTTTTCTTTTTTGAGACTAAATCTCACTTTATTGCCAGGGTTAGTCCCGAACCCACTGACTCAAGTAATTCCAGGTAGCTGGGATTACAGGCACAGGCTACAGCACCCGGCTTTAGCTCATCTTGTTGAGGGAAAAACTTCAAAACAGAAAACAGTATCAACTGTCCCTTGAAAGGGGAAAAAAAAAACAAAACAAAACAAAAAAAACCACTGCTTTTCGAGGGGAGGGATGGGTTCTGCAGCCAGGCTGGAGAAATTCTAGCACCTAGCATGTTGCTAAGTGCTCCTTGAGGAAATAATAAAAAAAAAAAGCCATTGAATAAACGAATCATTTTGGTCTTTGTGATTGTAGGATCAGTGAATCCTCAGAAACAACATGATGTGGGGGTTAGAATCCTAAATACGGAAGGAAGGAAGGAAGGAAGGTGGGCATGAAGGCACAGAGCTGCCCAGGGGTGATCCTGGGGTGCACTTGCAGGTCCCGATTAATAGCTGAGGGTTCGCAAGACTCGCGAAGACTCAGGCCTTAGCAGAACAGCCGCAGAACGAGTTCTGAAGCGGCGCTCGAGTTCTCAAGCCGCTGCTCGGTTTGTACCGCGAAAGCGCAAGTTCCTCGCGGGACTCGGGAGCAGAGAGTCTTCGCTGGCCTCGTCGCGCAGGTTTAATAACTCGTCCACAGTCACCTTGCTAGCGGTCAGCGCAGGGTACTGGATGAAGTTAGACGTTTCTGGGGCGCCGGGGGCGCTGGGGTCCGCGGGAGCGTGCCTGGGCACCCGGCAAGAGCGGAGGGGAAGCAGCAGCGCTTCTCCATCCGAGGGGGCAAAGGCGGCAGGTTTGCGGAGTTTCTGAGCTCCCTCCCCTCCCCAGTCTCGGGCGACCTTCGGGTTAGCAAACTTCAGTCTCACTCTGATTTGTCAGGGCTGATTATTTTTGTTTCTCAGAACCGGGGTGAAGAGTGCACCCTGCACGTTTCCCAGCACGTGGGAGAAGCTCCGGAAAAGCGCGAATGAACTAATGACCGGGTGGGTTTCTGGTTCTGGCGATCCCGCGAATCGGGCGCTTCTCTGTATGCACTCACCGAGAGAAACCAAGGCCTCGCAAGCATGCCCCTTGAGAAGCAGCGTGGCCGGGTTCTCCTGGCGCTGCGGGCGCTCGAAGGCACACATCTTTGAAAGTCGCCTGGCCCAGGTCGATTTACCACGAGTTGGGGTCCAGTGGAAGGTCCCAGGTCAGTCCTTTATCTTCTTGGATCCTCACCCAAACTGGTGGAGCACCCGGTGCAACGTCTGCGCCCGCCCTCAGGCCTCGCCCCTCCGCGGGGTCCCCGCATCAGCTGGGCACAGGAGGCAGTGAGTTCCCGGGCACCTTGGGCCATCCAGGCTGGATGCCCCAATCGCTGTCTCGCACAGAATCCTTCCTGCCTGTGCTGATTTCTCTCTTGCACCGAAAGTGCAGTTCTGTGGTCAAATAAATGGGTAAAAAGATAGAAATGAAAGGAATCAACTAATGACTCTGTGACACAATGTTAAAGGGAACGTTGACCATAATGAGCATTTCCTCTTTCCCTCGGTCAGTCCTCACTCTCTTTGTCCTCCTCCTCCCGTTGGGCAGGCCCTCCTTTCCCCATTTTTCGTTTGCCTCTCTCTGTCCCCTCGCTGAACTGACTTTTTCCTCTTCTCCCTGGAGTGTCCAAGGTTTCCACACAGGCTTTCAAGAGGAGCTGGGCTCCGCCGCAAGGGTGATCCGGTAGATGACTGGGGTGGGCAGGGTACTTGTCTGGAGAGGAGCAACCCTGTAGCCAGGCTGCTCCAGAGGTAGCCGGCTCCAGTCTTTTCTAGGAAATGAGATGTAACGAAAGGTAGTGATTTATTTTTATTTAAAAATAGACCCGTGTAAGTTGGAAAAAAGAAAAAGATCTGCAAAGGTGCCCGTCCTCCTTTGGAGGAGCAAAGGGTGATGCGTGGGCAAAAACTTGGCACATATATTCTCAGTGTCAGCCAACAAAGAGTGTGAGGTCCTGCCACTTTGGACTCTGGCAGTTCTGAGTTAGGGACCATAGCGGTTTGTCTGCAGCAATCTGAATGTACCCGAGGTATGTTTCTGAACTGGAAGTCACAGCAACGGAAAACTTTCTTTCCAACCATCCTTCCCTTCTTTTTGCACTCCCTCTCTCTGAGTAGAGTAGTGGTGGTGAGGAGACTCACACCCCCTCCCCCTTGCCCTCTCCAGTCCTTTTTCATTTTCTCCCCACAGCTACAGCTTGAGTCAGCTAGTAACTTAGCCTCCTGGGTTAGGGAGCTTATCTGACACAGGACGGTTACAGACAAGGTTAGCCTGGCAAACAGAAGGTGCTCAATAAGTGAAATTATGATTAAATTTTTACTACTTATACGATCGTTATCTGCTGACTCTTGCCGGCTGGGGACAGGTTTTTGTAGCCTGTGTGAAAATCTCCCCAAGAGGGAAAAGGTTCGGGGGACAACGGAGGAAACAGATACAACCCTTTTCCAACTTTTAAGCAAGAATCTAATGTCTCTCATTTAATTTTACAGCAACACTGGACAGAGAAAGTCCTTAGGTTTTGCGAGTGGCTTCTTTGTGAATGGCGGAGAGATTGGGTAATCTGATCCAGGTACTCTGCAGGTGAGGGGTGTGACTGAGACTGACTCAGAAACCCGTCAGTTTCTCCGTCCATTTCTTGACCTGCTGGATTTCCCGGTCAAAAGAAAAAGGTCAAAACCCTCCCTCCCCCTCCCTTCTCTCCGAATTATGCAGGTCTTTACTTCAAAGACCCACCTTCCACCGTGAGTGTAAAAGCCCCGCGGAGAATTCTATTAGACAGTCTGACAGCACTCCAGGAAGAGGGCCTGCCTGGAATGCCCTGTAGAGTACACAAGGTTTATGACTGCGCCAGAAGCCGGTTTGCTGCAAAAACAGGGCTAAGCGAAAGCGGAAGACCCGCTCTTCTCACATTTCTCTTCCATCTCCTCATGGTAAGATGCGTGTACTAGAAGCACAGAGGTTCTCCCTCTTTGCGCATACCCTCTTCTTTCCATGCTCACCGGACTCTCCCAGACCTGGCCTCGTCCGGCCCTGCTCCCTCCTTTCACCAGCACTGGGCAAAGCCGGGCAACCCGAGTCCTAGTGCTACCCTGGGGACCTGGCCCTGAAGGCCAAGAGGCCACCTTACCGGCAACCAGAAAAGTTTTAGCAGCGGGTCTGTCTAACCAGCCCCAGAGTGAGAGGTCGGCGCGGGGAGGCAGAGAGGCGGGAGGCCTTGCCTCCCAGAGCCGCGAGAGCAGGGAGATTTATGGTCTGTATACACTTTCTGGCTCCAGATCCCCGCGCTCCGAAAGCACCCGGCCCATGGAGTCCGAGGCGCCCACGTATGGTGCCCACGGAACTCCTTCTCCCGAGCTGAGGCCACAAACTTCCCCGGAGGGAGCTGCTGAAAACGAAAGCCGAGCGAGAAGGGGGTGCTAGCCTAGGAAAACGACTCTGAGGCCCGCGTCTGGGCCCCTCAGTTCGGGGATGGGGAATAGAGGGATCTGAGGCGGCGAGTGCTTATTGGAGATTGGAATCCTGCGCCGCTGGGAGCCGTGAGGTTTCTGGCGATGTCTGGCAGAATGCCCTGAGTGCGTGCAGGTCGCCGACTCTGGTACCTCTCGAGTCACGTGGGAGCTTAGATTTGTTCCTCTAGCTTGGGAGCCCACACTTCTGTTCATCGCACTGCTCACCGGGAGGACTAGGGCCCCTGGGAACAAAAAGAAAAGGGTGTGTGTGGGTGGGTGTGTGTGTGTGTGTGGGGGGTAAGGAATTCCTTGGCCCTGGGTGCAGGAAGAGCCTAGAAGGCAGTCGAGGCAAGATACCCAGAAGCCCGCAAACCCTACTAGTAGGACGGTCCTGCCAGGTTAGCTTGCGTGTCTGCGCTGTCTTTCCCCGGCCCCGGCCCGGCCACCGGAGTGCACAGGAGCGGTGAGTTAAACCAGAAGGCTGGACCAGGGCAGGTCCCTTTAGTCCAGCTGTCCCCACGATTGGTGTCCTGGAGTGTAAGTCGCCTAAGACACCTACAAGGATGGTTTAGGTAATCACACCTGAGGCAACTTTTCTTGCGACAAATTCTTACCTCAGCTCAGTGCTAGACACGGTTCTAAACACTCTATGCATCTTGACTCATTTGCTTTTAACCCTATTCTAGTTAGGTGTTCAGCAAGCGTCAGTGAGGAGGTGACCTTTATTATCCCCATAAAAATAATTCCCAGGGGGGCAAACTGGTAAAGAGGTTCATGAAATCACCGAAGAACTTGGGGTTAGCAAGTGAAACTGGTGATGAGATCACGCTCTCGCATGGCCGACATGTACTAAACCAACATTAGGATAAAAGAAAAAAAAAGATGAACAAAACGAATACTGTACATTGAGCATTCAAGGTGGGCAGGGGAGAGGATTGCCTTCTCACGGAAAACCAGGTGGTAGACTGACTCCTAGAGCTTCTTTCTGAAGGGTTGGGAACTGAGAATCTTGGGGTGGCCCAGTGCATAAATGTCGGTCACTTAGCAGGTACCCTCAGGGAATGCTCATTGCACCTGGTAGTAGTAATTGTAAGTTTCTGGGACTGCCTTTTCACTCACTGCTCTCTTGATTTAGAGTTCCACCAGCCGCATGCCCTTGGGAGTTTTGGGGAGGCCAGTTTGCCTTCAAGGGCATAGTAAGGATGCCCGGTGGCTTAGGCAGGCAGCAGGGTGTGGCTAAGACCTCAACTAATTCTTATGGTTGTGTTTCCCCCAAGGCATCTCATGGAGTAGCATCTCCATTGCTTAAGCTGCTCTAACTGGGTGCACCCAGAGATCTTTCCTGGGGTACCACGACCTTGATTGAGGTGACAACTTATTTGAAAATGGGGCCCGGGAGAGTAAAAGGAACAAGAGGGTGTATGAAAGAACAGAATGAAGAAAGAGAAACAAAACAAACAAACAAACAAAAAAAAAAAAAACAAAAAACAAGAGAGACAACAGAAAGCATAGAAATAAGTAACTTTTTGAAGCCTTTCTCCCACTTTTAAAGGGTGGGTGGAGTTGACACAACGGGTTTGGTGCTGGGCCATAAATTAATAGATTTATTTCTCAATCAGGAAAAAGCCATTAAGATATTCTTGGCTTCATCTGTGGGAAAATAATTTCTTTGATTGAGTTGCCCCAGAAGACCCCTTGAAGCCCTCTCCTCCTGCCTGGAAAGGCCTCTTCTTTCCTGCTTGCCGGAAGGAGGGGAGAATGGCAGACCCCAGAGGGAACAGGCCTTTCCATCTTTTCCAGCATCTTGAATTTCACTTTGGCCAGTTTCTTTCTACTTGGTTTTTGCTGCCTTGGAGACTTGGAACCTCGAAGGGGAAATTCTCCCACAGCAAGCTAGCCTCGGCCTCTCTCTTTTTCAACATAGGCCATCTTGTTGACCAGGAGTGGGTTGTGTTCTGGCCCCAGCACTCCCAAGGTTAGCTGTGTAGCAAAGGAAACCAAACCACAGGGCAGGGTGGGACAAATGGAAGGAGCAAAATGGAAGGAGCTTGGGAACAGGGCGCAACTAGTCTTGTTCTTTTGAGCAGAGAGGAGATGGACTCTTATCAGTCCCCTTAGATTCCAAGTATGGCTCTCATCCATTAAAGATCTTGAGACCCTTTCCAAGAATCCTAGAGGTCAAAACTATTTTCACAAAAGAATGTTCTTGACCTCTCCACAAATATCCAGTGATTTCTGTTCACTGACAAAAATCAATGTCAGTCATTTGAAACAGCTGAACTGGGGTGAGAGGAAAGCTAGTTTTCCACTGTAATCAGGTTCATTAAATATGAGTGTGACATTTTTTCAGATTCTTTTGTTTTTATATCCTTGGATTTCAGCAGCAACCTCCTAAACTCCAGATACCACCCCCTTCACCATGGTTGAAGATGACTGGATGTCCCCCAAATGGCTGCTCACCCTGGGTTTACAGAACTGATGAAGATGGTTGATGTGTTAGGTCACTGTATTTTTAAAATTATGTTTTCTAGGCACTGCCTGAAAGTTTAACATTACAATGGCATATAAAGATAATTAAGCTTACGTTTAGTCTCTGATTGTATCTAAAGATCTGACAATGGTTTCTGCTAAGACAAAAATCAAAATATTTGAGCTGGATGTGGTAGCAGGTGCCTATAATCCCAGTGCTGGGAAGTTGAGGCCAGGGATCACGTGAGTCCACAGGTTTGAGACTACCCTGGGCAGCATAGCGAGACCAAGTCTCAAAAAAAAAATCAAAATATTTAGCAGAAATTTTGGTCCAGTGGACTTGAGAAAAAGAAAGTTCCCTAAAAATAATAGTACTCACTAAAAAAGAATCAGATACTTTTGGCAAAGTTTTTCTCTCAATCCAATAAAAGAAATTTATTGTTCCTTTTTTTAAATAATTTTTTTTATTAAGGCAACATTGCATCATTACATTATGTGTCAGGTGTGCCTCATTATAAAACAATATCTGTATTTGTACTACATTAAGTTTATCGTCAATTCAACATATAGTTGACCCCTTTTACTTGGTTGAACCACTTACCTTCCCTCTTCATTTCTGATGGCCACTGTTGGTTTTATAATCTGAAAGTTTAATTTTGTTTTATTTTACTTAGTTCACCTGTTTATTTTCTCTTATATCACTTAGGAATGAAGTCATATGGCATTTGTCTTTGTCTTGCTACTCATAATAACCTCCAGGTTATCCATGTTTTTGCAAATAGCAGACTGTATTTTCATTAAAAAGTGTAGTGGTGGAGTGGGTTTCATGTCTCATTTGATCAAAGCTCTTGCTCTGTTTTCTGTGGATTTCTCACCCAGGCACTTCTCTCTGTATTCACTTCATGTTTGGCAGACGTGTATTCATATCTATGTCCTGAGGTGTGGAAAGGACTCAGCAAAATAACAAGAGACTTGGGAACTAGTAACATATGAAAGCATTGCCATCCTAGGTCCAAGGGGTGGTAAGGGGTGCAAGGAGGAAGTATTAGTTTCTTAGGGTTATTATCACAATTTACTATAAATATAATGACTTAAATAACAAAGCATCATTCTCTTATAGTTCTGGAGGCCAGACTTCCAAAACAAATTTCCTTGGGCTTAAGTCAAGGTACTGGAAGAACAAGCTGTTTCTGGAGACTCCAGGGAGAGAATCCATTCCTTGCCTCTGTCAGCTTCTGGTGTTGCCAGCATTTCTTAGCTGTGTTGTGTCACTCTAATCTCTGCTTCTTCTTCTCTGTCAGATTTCCCATCTGCCTTCCTCTGACTGGTATACTTTTTTTTTTTTTTTGAGACTAGGTCTTGCTATTTTTGCCCGTGGAACCGCAGGCTCTCATTGCCCGGGGTACCACAGACTCAAGCAACCCCCAGCCTCAGCTTCCCAGGTAGCTGGGATTACAGGCGCACACCACCACACCCAACTATTTTTTTTTTTTTTTTTTGGAACTAGGTCTCGCTATGGGCCCCAGGCGGGACTCGAACCGCGATCCCTAGCCCCGGCCGCTTCATAGGATGAAGCTTACAAGCACGAGCCACCGCGCCCGGCCTGACTGGTATACTTTTAATTACTTTTAGTGTCTACCCAGTTAATCCCGAGCAAGGACAATCTGCTTTCTCAAGAACCTTAATTCAGTCATACTTGCAAACTCTCTGTTGCTGAATAAAGTCTAGTCACGGGTTCCAGGGATTAAGATCTAGTTATTGGTGGGGTGGGGGTGGGTGGATGGGATGGAAGTGGGTGGGTGGGATGGGCTGTTATTTAGTCCCCCAAAGGAGGAATGGTGCTCTTGGGGTCTAGAACCCCGGACACGAAGGACTAGGTGTGACTGGGTGGAGAACACAGTCATTGTTATGACGACATCCCCTGTCTCTGTAGAGAGGGAGCAGCAGGAGGAAATACCCTGGTCTCTCTCTTTACAACTCTTTGGCCCCTCACCTGATTTCTTGTCAGTTCATCCTATCAACTGGGGGAGAAGGCAAACTTTTGGATATAGTGGACAGTAAAAGGGGCTGATTTGGAGATGAACCCGAGTTAAAGGTAGGCAGATATATTAGCTCAGTGTTCAGCTGTGGGCAGGAAGGACCGTGGTCCTGGTCTCTGATCCCTGCTTTTCAAAGTGGACTCCTGCTAGAGTGACTGTTCAGCTTATTGCCACATTTTCATGGAGTCTTAGGTCTTGGCCCTTCCAGAAAGAGGAACTATATGGCAGATTTTAGGCCAAGTTTCAGTCAAGTTGTTGGATATCTCTTAGTTACCCCTCATTGCACTCTCTAATGGTGAAAAGGGGCTGTTTGGCTGACAGTAAAGGGACTGAGCATTAATATGAACCTGGGCATTCAGGCTCTGAAATCAGTACCAGTGCACTCTCATCAGAAGGTTCCAGTACCCGGAAATTTTGCTGCATATCTTGTCTTCAGGAACCCCATGCTGTTCTCAGACTTGCAATGGAATGGTGAGACCTTGCATACCAGAGCTGCCATCTCCACATGGAAATTTAAAACCATGCTTTGGCTTGGCAAGGGGTCTGACCCAGACTATGGTAAGCCAGGCTAGGGGTTCACAGGTCCAGGCATCTACACTGTAGCACCAGCCTCAGCCCAGGCCACATTTCACAGCTTCTCTTCTGTTTTGTGAGTATCCTCTTCCTTCCTTACCCAGGTCTACCTATCTGCCCAGCTCTGCCCCTCCTCTGCCTCTGTCTTTCCCCCAGTTGAGAGTTAACCAGCTGGGATTGACATCAGGTGTTTGGGAAGTTCCTATGTACAAATTCCTGCCGTCCAGTGATTGCCCTGATTTTTTTTTTAATTGACATTTGAAACTAAAGACAAAACCAGCTGCTTCTTGAGGGGGAAAAAAGCCAAACATGAAAAGAATCTGTCATATAACCCACTGCCCCCCAAAGCCCAAACCAATAAAATGAGTCTAACCAATAATTCAATCTCTCTGCCTTCTTCACTGTGACTAAATCCTGCAGAAGCGGCACAACGGGGACCCCTCATCGACAAGAAATTTATCATTAGTTGTTTTATTAGCTTTAATGTAGCCAACAGGGGCCTGCTGCTAGTTTCAGTATTCTTTTTCCTCAGGGAGATTTTTCCCCCAAGGATAAATATTCCGGGCATTTACTTGTCTTAAAACATGCACTGAAGCTTGGTGGAATGACAAACTTTTTCAAATGTGAGCCTGAGAAAGGTTGTTGTGATTTGTAATCTAATCAAATCCACCGCTTGTATCTTCCTTTTATAAATTTCTCAGGGCTTAGAAGCATATCTACCATAATTATTCTAATAATCCTCTAAAAGAGGTATTCATCCGTCATGGTTGAAAGCAATTTCTTTTTAGTGGAAATGCTATAAAATGTTTTGTTTGGTAAGAAAAAGCTGTCCCTTCGTCGGCAACTTAAGCAAGTTACTGGGTATAAGGCAATTAGGTTAATGAGACAGTTGGCCTTTTGAAGTTCAGTGGGGGCTGGGATGAGCTTACCGCTTTTCAAGAAGACATTAAATCAATTTGGTGTAAAAGGTAGCGGGACATCGTTCCCTCCTACAGTTTCAAGGAGCGATCATGCACACACAGATTTAGCTCCAAGCATGGAAATTTGATGGTGGGCCCCTGTCTTCAGCTTTCTGGCAACCACCATGCCATGGAGGGAGAAACAACAGCTGCTGCGGCTATCACTGGGGAGGATGACAAGCCTGGATTAGGCCTGGCGTGGAGGCAGAAACTCTTGAGGGAACAGCCACAGGCTCAAGCACCAGACAGCATGGATGCTTGGAATGACCCAAGCTGAAGCAGATGGTAGAGCTGATAAATGAGTCGAAATGGTCGAGGTCCCTCCAGTGAGCAAGGCTGGCTTTACTGAAGGTCCTCCATGGAGGACCGATTTCAGGGTGACCAGTCTGTCTTTAGATGCTAATCAGAGACATTTATATGTTCTGTCATTCACCCTTCAAAGGAAGGTGTCAGATGTCTTGATGAAATGCCACTTGTGCTTACTCAGACTCAGAATGAGCCACCCTGGTGATAGATGACTCAGGGTGAGTCCATACAGTGGGGTCAGTTACTGGCCAGACCCACTGTCACAGGGCAGGAGTCATTATGTCACAATTGCCCTGTGGGGCAGAGCCTGATATAGGCCATAGTCCTATAAAGACAGCCTTTGGAACTGTGTGTACATGGGGGAGTGGTCGTAGTGTATAGGGGTGTTGAGTGTTGTAGGGAATGTGAGTATGGGAGTGAGGAGGTCAAGATGCCTGGTCTCCTGATGGGCTGGACTCTGTGATGGCAACGAATTCTTGCCTGGTCCTTTTTTTGACTGCTTTAGTCCAGTCACCACCCAGGACTACTTGGATGCAGGAAACAGCAAAGAATGTAGTAAAGACAAGTGGTCTAACAGTTCAGGCAGTCTCCCTACAGAAGTGGATGACTTGGATGACACATAGCCCAGAAGGGTGAGACTATTGGTGTTCTTCCATGGAAACTGGGCTGATTTTGAAATCTACTACCGGGAGTGGTCACTGTTGTGAGAATGACTTTTGGGTTGTGTTTCTGCTGCCTCTGCCCCTATCTTTGACCTTCCTGCACTGTAGAGCAGCTAGGGACCACTGTCCCCTGGGGAGGGCACCCTCATGTACTCTCCGGTCTTGGAGAACTAGAAGTCTTTTCTTTTTGAGTCTCATAGGAGGAGGGTGGTGGAACAGAGGGAACCTGCCCTTAAGAGGATTCTAGGGCACAGTGAAAGAGCATGCTGGACTTTCTGCCTTGTGGCAACCTTCTGTTGCTAACACTATGGTGACTAAAAAGACAGCTGTGTATCATTCACAATGACCAAGAGTGGAAATTACCTAAGTTGCCATTGCCAGAGAAGTGGACAAAGAGGGTGTGCTCCTGGACAGACCCAGTGACTACAGTTCAGCAATGAAAAAAGATGAAATCCTGACATTTGCAATGGCCTGGATGGATGTGAAAAGGTAATAGATAATAGATGGAATAAGTTAGGTTGAAGTTAGGTGAAGCATCCTGGTTTTGTTCACATGGAAGTGATAGAGAAATAGCACAGATGAATGAACATAACAAGACAAAAACTATCAACCAAGTGGTCACCAATCAGGGAGCAGGAAGGCAGGGTAGGTCCGATGAATGAAAGGTGTCAATTATGTACTGGTGTTTCCAGTTAAGACTTCCAGTGATGAAATATATGCATGTGTTCATTTGAGAGTTTGTCCCCTGAAACCTGTATCATGTCATGAACCCATGCTTCTTTAATTAAAAAAAAAAAAAAAGAGGCAGTTGTGATGAAGGAGGGTAAGTGGCTTTGGTAGCAGGTACCAAAAATGCCTGTGATCATAGACAATAGGGTCAGAGTAGGCAGCTAGTG
Organism: Uropsilus gracilis; assembly: GCA_004024945.1. Taxonomy (NCBI): domain Eukaryota; kingdom Metazoa; phylum Chordata; class Mammalia; order Eulipotyphla; family Talpidae; genus Uropsilus; species Uropsilus gracilis. Next base: position 68,159 of record PVHY01005577.1, on the reverse strand, counting down.
CTGCCTGCCTTCCCTGGTTGGGATCTCATTTGTCTCTGTTTCCACCCTGCAGCTCCATCCTTCCCACTTCAGGACTATCCAGAAATTTCTTTGATTTTGAGATCTCCTGGATTAGTTCAGGGCACAGGGCAGTATCCTGTTTGGTTGTCCAGGGTGCTGGCTCAAGATCCTCTAGGGCTGGTTTTTCCTGCTGATTCCCTCCATGCTTGGAGTTGGGGAATCAGGGTGAGCACTCCCAGCATTTCAGAAAATTGAGTCTACAAAACAATGGTGCCTGACCCTGGCCTCTCCTGGTCAACATGAGTTCATTGTATATTCATAGTACAATGTGGGATGAATGGCAGGGAAACTTGGATCCCCAAAACCCTAGGTGAGATGCACTCATAGAGCAGGTGGGGATGGCTGGTGGTGGTAGTTAGCTGGTGCTGGACTGATGGGTAGCACATACCAGGATCAAGGGCATATCAGAGACCAAAGTCAGGGCAACTGAGATGGAACTCACAATATGTTGACGTTTCCAGGACGTTCAAACCACTTTATAGTTTTTTAAAAATCTTAAATTGACCCTTTATTGTGGGTATTTCATGAGCCAGTTACTTTACAAGGACCAGCAATAACAGCAACTAAAGCAACTCTGCTTTCATGTAGCTGAGAGTCAAACCTGCAGTGAGGAATATAAGAGACGATGATGTGAAGCAACAATTGAGCCAGTTACTTTACAAGGACCAGCAATAACAGCAACTAAAGTAACTCTGCTTTCATGTAGCTGAGAGTCAAACCTGCAGTGAGGAATATAAGAGACGATGATGTGAAGCAACAATTCATATTAAGAAAAGGACACTGCTGTGCTTAGAGCAGGTCTTCTGGAAGAGGCCATGTTTCATTGAGGAACCTGGAAGTTTTTCTCAAGTAGAAGTCTTCAAAGTTCTAGAAGAGTGGACTTAGCATACCCCAGAACTGGTGTGTTTGTAATGGAGCAATAGTAGGGCTGCGGAGTGGAGACCCAGGTTAGAACTTCATTGACAGCATAATCTGTCACCCCTACTAGGAGGGAGAGTCCACTTAGCAGAGATGTAAGGAACATCTTCCAGATACTGGCTTTAAGTTCCGCTATGTGGATATACCAAGAAGGCAAGACAGGCCTGCTGCCTTTAAAAGCTCCCTCTGCCCATGACTACTTTGTCAGAGAACATGCTTTCACCCCGTTCTCCCAGAATCATCTGACATGGGTGCTCCCAACACCTTGTACCCTTGAAACAAGTTTGGATAAAAGAGAAGAAAGCCCAAGTTAGAGCTGCTCTGCAGCATGCTACCGTTGGCTGTCCCAGGAGCTGTATCAAGAACTGTGGGTGAGGTTACTCCCAGCTATAAACCTCACTTCTTTTCTTTTGTGATCAAAGGGCCTGAGGGCTCAGCAGGCTGGCATGGATTATCAGCTCTGATTGATATTATCTACTCCTAAGACCTCTAAGACCTTTCTCTTCCTCCTACCATCTCTTTCTACATCCTCCCTCCATTTTTGCACAGGAAATTATTCTTCTTGTCTTTCCAACCAGCCCAAATCCTTTTTATGTTTTCACCCTCACATTTCAAAATAAGGTGTGCTTCTTCCAGGAAGCTTTCCCTGACTAATTCTTCTTGTCGTGCCACCATCTCAAGTGACTTATATGCCACAAAGAGCTGATGAATTCTGAGGGCACTTTCAGTCCTTTCTGAACTCTGGTTTTTCTGTTTCCTGAGTGGCGTTCACCTGTTACTGCTTATGCAGTTTTGAGGCCCGTACACCAGGTGGTAGTAGTTTCCTCCTGCTCTGATGATACTTTCTGATGAATTTGAAGAGGAGGAAAATGGAAGGCAAGAGTAGTTATTAAGTGAGTACCTACTATGTGCCTAACCTTTATACCATAGCTAATTTAACCATAAGAAATAACCTACATGAGGGAAATGTTACTGTTTTCATTTCTGAATTAAGGAAACTGATTTGGGAAGAGGTCTAGCAGCTTCCCCATACTCACAACCATCCTCTAGGTACCTCTGGGCTTGCCTCTGGGTCTTGTTCCCTTGTGTTCTAGAGGATGACATGCAGATCTTCTGCTTGATTATGAAAATAAGAAAAAAGTCAGCCACCATTCAGAGTCACTTTTGTAGCCACACTTCTGGGATAATTTGATATGTGTGCATATAGGTATGTATGCATATATGTATATATTTATGTGTATAAGTAATGCATCATGTAAGAATGGAGTTCATTCCTAGAAATTCATCATTTGACATTTAGAAATTTTTCTCTGTGGATGTCATAGGGCCACTTACACAAACTAGGTGGGACAGCCAATAACACAGCTAGGCTGCATATCATGGTCTGATTCTTGCTAAACACCTCCTGTTCAACATGTTGCTGTATTGAACTTTTCTGGTGATGAACACAGTGTTATATGTATATCTAAACATATAAGTCAAAAGCCATTAAAATGAAAACAGCATAATACTGGAACAAAATCAGACACATAGACCAATGAAATTGATTAAAAAGTCCAGACAATGATGTAAAAAAAAAATATATATATATAATAAAAATAGAAAAAAAATCCAGAAATAAAATCATACATGGTCAAATAATCTATGACAAAGAAGAAAAAAATATACAGAAGATAAAGAAAGCCTCTTCAATAATGGCATTGGGAAAACTGAGCTGTAACATGGAAAAGAAATGAAACTCGACTACTATCTCACACCATGTGCAAAATCAACTCAAAATGGATAAAGACTTGAATATAAGACCTGCCACCATAAAATACAAAGAAGAAGACATAGACAAAACACCCCATGATGCCCATCTCAGAAGCTCCTTTGAGGCCTCATTGTCAGAAAAAAAAGAAGATGAAGGGAAGTATAAGCTATTTGTGCTACATTAAACTAAAAAGTTCCCGTATGGCAAAAGAGAAAATAATCAAAACAAAACATTCAACTTAATGGGAGAAAATATTTGCACATCTTACGACAGATGAGGGACTGATATCAAAGATATGCAAAGAACTTACTCAATTAAAAAAAAAAGCATAAACAAAATTCTTGTTCTCAACCTGTTATCCTCACCTGTTCTGACTGAATTCCAGGGCAAGTAAGTCCTGTGGGACAAAGGCATTCTCTCTCAGGGTGCCTCCTTCTAGTCATAGAGGCAGATTTTCCAGAGATACTCTAGCAGACTTCCCGTTCATCTCAAGGGCCAGAGATGGACCTATGGACCACCGTTCCATTCTTGGACCAGAGGCTAAGTCCACTTTTGCAGAGCAATGCACTTTTGACCAGTACCAGACAAAATTCTGGTTCTGTGAGTAAGGAAAGAGAGGACAATGACTTCTGAGTAGTGTCTATCATAAAGGGTTACTAACTTATAGAGTTTATTAAAATGTATTTTATACATATACTAAATATATAGATATAAAAATATACATGAAAGTAAAATAAGTGTAGAAACAACCACTGAAAACATTTTAATATCCACTCTATTTCTTACTGCTTTGGTTAGCCTTAGCATAATCCTGCTGAGCCTCAGTTTTCTCACTTGTGGAGCAGAGAAGTGAATAGTTGTTTTGCCCACGGGCAGGGCTACCTGAGGATCTTACTGGATGACTGCTTGCTAAATTGTACACATTAGCCCCCACTGGCTTTCCAATGACAGCATGGTCCTCGTTTGGGACAAGCTTACATGGTTGTTGATATGTAGTTTAGTGTGGTCAGTTTGGGTCTAGAGATGGAGCCAAGAGCAGAGTCCACAGGGTTAGGGTGTGGTTAGGCACAATGTGGGCACATAGAAAGAACCTGGAAGTCTGGAATTCTGAGCGAGACCGGGAGTTGGGAAAGCTGAGGTTGTCTGCTCTTCCTATCATCTGCGTTTGGAGATGGTACTGGATAGGGCTGGAATGTCTTAGAGTTCAGTGAGGGTAAGTGGACACGTAAGAAAATGGAGAGTCCAAGGTGGAGTCTTTCCATCTAGGGGGAAAGAGGAGGACAGGTGACCAGAAAGCTCCCTGCCCCTCAGGCCTAGAGCTGCAGCTCAGCCTTGAAAACAACATGGAGAGGGGGAAAAATGGAGTTCGTTGAAATGGGAGGACCTGAAGGGGCACCTTGGTGATTTAGTTCAACCGTTTCCTTTTTGTGGGTGTGGGAGAGAAATATTTCTGAATTTGCCCTGACCTTTTAAACTTTAGTCTGCTGCCTGAGCTGGTTGAAGCCCAGTTCCTCTTCTAACCACAAAAGTCCTTTGCTTTCTCCCTGGAAATGTGGAGCCTTGCCATTACCCACATCTGCCAGAAGAAACTCCCTTCTGTAAACCTTGCTTGAACCTTGGTCCACCTTTAACCAACCTGCTTCCAAGGATAAAGGCAATGCTGTGAGCTGATGTGCAGGGTACCGTTAATAATCTTGTCATTTTTACCTTGTGGTCTTTTCTGTCTACCTCACCCGTCCAGTTGAATTGAATCACCATCAGTCTCTTGCCTGCCAGGATGAAGATAAATGGTGGGTCTTCAGCTGTCCCCTTAGAACACAAACAGTTGTCACATCCTGAAGAGAAAGGCAATGGCTGATGAATTATGGGCTGTCAGCACAAAAATGGTGGTCAACTGCGAATCCCTTTCTAGTCACGGGGGCAGGTCACAGACAGGCGCTGAGTCTAGGCCTCTGTCCTTGCTGACAATCCTAGTGGTGATGGGAGGGTGGAGGACAGGATCCTTGGCTGTGCATGGTCATGAGAAGTGTCTCCTGTGGAGTCTGAGGAGACTTTGAGGGCCTCTTCTCAGAATGGACGGCCATTTAGCTGGTCTCTAGAGAGCAGGATCTTGTGGTGAACACCACCTTCAATGTTAGGGAAAGCTCTTAAGCTCCTCCAAGGATTTGTCTTCTGGTTCCTCAGAAGGCTTGTCACCCCTGCCTGTTGACTATGACTTCCTTGACCATTTGAACCCTTGCCCAGAACCCTTACCCTTACTTCAACCAGGACCAGTGAACCCATGTAAACCTCCCCTTCCTCCCCTGTCAGCCCACCCTCTCCACCTAACAGGTTGTTGGGAAAGCTTGCAAAGCCATCAGAGGATGTAAACCTAAATTTATTTTAACAGAGTAGATTCATGTTGCAGTGGTTCATTCCTCTATTGGCGGATTAAGTTCTAACAAGACATAAAACATCTTAAAATAGAAATCTTATTGATACTAAATATCCTTTCTGATGTCCCGGGAAAATAAAACCAAGAGAACAGTTGGGAAAGCCATTCTCTGGCTCTAGTCTGTGCTGCTGAACACTTTTCCTCATTTCCTCCCTTGATTGTTAAATCTCAGGGACAGGCTGACCTCACTGCTGGAGGGTCAGCTTTTTCTCCATCCTGGGAACCATTTCTTCTGCTGGTTGCGTCCCTCTGAAGGGATAACTGGTTCCTACTATGAAGTGGGCCTCCCCAACTTGAGGATCCAAAAGGCATTGTCTCATCCATTACTTATCAAAGACAAAATAACTTGTATTACTATAGAATTTCAATTAGAAAGCACATATATTTTGTTTGTTTATTAAGCTTTTTTATTAATTGCACATATACATATATGCTTACATATATAATACATCATTGTCTACCCCAAGGCTCTCCCATCACCCCATCACCCATGCACCACGTAGTCTCCTGTGCCTTCTCCCTCCCCCAATCCCACCCTTCTCCCCCTCTCTTGTTCTATGTTTCAGTTTTGTTGGCAGTTTTAAATGTTTCTTGTCTATTTATTTGTTTTCCCTATATCACTCATGTAAGTGAAGCCATCCTGTATTTCTCTTTTTTCTTTCTGATTTATTTCCGCTAACATAGAAGGCACATGTATTTTGAAGAGTGGTGTGACACCAAGTCATTTCATTTTTTTTTGGTCTGTCAGTTTCTTCTTATATAAAATGAAGTCATAAATGACCTGCCACTTTGCTTTACAGTCTTGATTTTAAAAAAAGAAACAAACAGACAAGAAAAATTTTAAACTAATTTTCAGCACAATTGAAGCAAAGTACATGAGATAGGGAGGGGAGAACCAGGGGTGGAAGAGGCACAAAAGATTAAGATGATGGTTCATGGATGATAAGGTGGAAGGTGATGGGAGAACCCCGAGGTAGATAATGTAAAAAAAAAAAAAAAAAGAAATTATACCCATAAAATATAAAATATATAAATTAAGGAAAAGAAGGAAAAAGTTATGAAAATGTACCTAGTGGATGACATGTTACCTTGTTCAAATAAGGCACTTAATATGCATTGGTAATTTTGTTTCAAAGTACCTATCTGTTGTAAGCATGATTATTTTACCAGTTCACAGAGGATAGTAATGAAAACTAGCAGTTCTTATTTTCCACGTGCAAACATTATTTTAAGACATCTCCACATGCTTCAACTATTTATTTCTACATCAACCTTATGAGGTATAGGTGCTGTCATTATTCCATTTCACAGAGTGTGACATCAAGGTGCAGAAAGGTTAAGTATCTTGCCAGGGGTGATACAGAGTATAAATGGGAGAGCTGGTGATTTCTCACTTGGAAGATGCTGAATTATACAAGTTGGGCAAATCAGCCAGCAAAGGGCTCAGATCCTATCTCAAACCCCAAGTTTTTTCTCTGTTTCCCTGATATCTAGGGCATTTATGCATAGTTAAAAAAATCGTTATGAAAACTGTATGTCTATATGGTTCATAAACACCCACCTATATCTGTATATTTAGACAATGTGCCTCTATATGTTTGTACTAAGAATCCAGCAGATGCTTCCCATTCTGATTAGAATGAGAGAAAGGTGATAAAGACCGTCCAACTGGAGACTTCTCCATCACCATTTATGCTGAAATGTGCACTGCTTTCAGCAAGAAGTATGATCGCCATTTTCAAAGGTCAAATAAATCACCTCTAAAGTCGTAAAAAGGTAAACAAACCGATTTCTGGACAGCTTTTCTGAGTTTATGAGCTCTTCTGGCTACAAGGATATACAGAAAGTTCCATCAATCACCTCAACCCCACCCCCAGTCCCAAAGCATTTATTTATTCTTGGGGGAAGTCACTCTACTATTCAGGGTAACTTCTCCTGAAATGATCATTAGGGGAATATTAAAACACAAGAAAATAGAAATCCCCAAGTAAACACACCTGGAGAGAAAAGTATTTTCCCTCTAGCCAAATTTGAAAAATGTAGCTGAGACTCAAGGAGACTGGGAAGGTGGCATGATGGCAGAAGTATTAGATAGGAGGCAGGTGAGGACAGATGCGAGGCAAAAGCAGTGGGAGCTATGGGGGGAGAGCTAGTGTGATGCAACATAAGCATTGTTGCCAGTAAAATTAATTTCAGGGCACATCTTGGTCGGTACAAGCTTTACTGCCAATCAGTTTCCACTTTGCATGCATCATCTTTTAAGTTCCCTACAAGGACTTTACCTCCTTTCTCTCAGCACATTTTTAAGCTTTACGAATATATAAAAAACTGGCTGCAAATGTGTAAGCCATCCTGGTGATCACTATATCCTCCAAAGAAATGCACATCTTTTAAAGATCTTTTCATTCAAACTCTTGAATTCCATGCTGTCATTTTCCCATCGAGACATGACAACGTGTCTAGAGTAAGTGAGACCCTTCAAGAAGTGATTACACTCACACTTGTCAGCCGCCCAGTGGAACTTTGTCCCTGCAGCTATACTAAAGATCAGGCCAAGATCCCATGGTGACTGTCTTTTGGTGGATTTTCTGCTGGGTGCAGAAAATCCAAGGCAGGCGCTGTCTCTGGGAGAGGCTTCCCCAAGCTTACATGTCCTATGGGGCCTTCCCCATTTTTGGTAACATGTTGCCTTTGGAGAGGAGGTATGCTGAATGCTTCAGAACTTGGCAAGCATATGATTTCTGAATTTTTTGATTGGTTTGTTTTGAGGTGGGGGTGGGAAGAAAGGTTAAGGAGAAAAGGACCAGGGAATAAAATCTCAATTTCTTTGAACTCTTGCTCCTTTTGAAATCAAACTGTACCCAGTGAAATCAATCTCATTTAAATTTGATTTTTGATTTTGTTTTTTTTAAACGAACTTAGCCTGGGGTTTGTCCAAAGTGGACTGGGAAGACCACCAAGTGTTCTCATCATCCAGAGACCTAATTGTAGTCATTTGTTATAGTCACTTATCTGATAGTGGCGTCATTATCTGTGATAGTTTTACAGGGACAAAATCCACCAGGCAACCAATAGCGTATATAAACATGTTCCCTTGTGACAGGGTGTCTGTTACTCACTGTCAGCACTAACGGGCCTTCACCACGTATCTGCAGCTTATATGAAGTAACGATGAGTTTAATAAGCTCCAGTGAAAGCTGTAATGTAAACATGACATCAGGAGTGTTTGCCTTGTCAGCCTCTTAAACAAATAAAGGTGATGGAGAAGCACAAACAGAGCTGGACTGGAGCCTGATGAGATGGCCATCGGGCCGAGGTAAATTCCATTTCTGCTCTCCGGCAGACTACGTTATCATTCGAGACTGTTGCAATGCATTAGAAGGGACAGGGTCCAGAGTATCTCTTCCACTGAAGCTTACTCCAAAGTCTGGAGGACTTGGGTGGATTTGACATCCGTTGGAGGACAAATAGGTGCTGAAAATGGGCACCGATGTCTCAGAATTATTATGATCAGGAAACATCAAACAGACGCTTTGTTTCCGCAAGGCCTTGCAGAGGGCTTTCTGCAGCTAGTGTTACATGGATATGTCCCTTTGGTTAGGAGAATTTCATGTGTGATGCGCTGTAGGCTTTAGGTCGGCCCCATTGGAATAAAACCACAAGTCAAGCTATTAATAGATGGCAAAATATGTGGGCTGCACGAATCAGAATATCCGGAGTTATTTTTATATAACCCCATGCCATAGCCATGTCAACATGTAAATATGTGGCTATTTGCATATTTTTACAACCTTGGCTTAGAGGAGGATGGGAGTTTCCTTGCCCACACAGGCAAAGCTTTCTTTGCACTCACAGGGAGAGGCAGAGTGCAATCTGAAAGACATAAAGACCAGTCTCCCTAAATTCCTTCTCCCTTGGCTTTCTACAAATCTTGAGTGATTTCTACTAGTAGGGCTTTGTAACATTCTTCTGGGATTAAAGTCTGTTTTTCCTTTAACTGTAAAATGTAAACAGCTTTGAAAAGGGGAGAAATAAGGGGTTACCCTTATTGAACAGTATGAAAGAAGTGATGAGAAGACCTGGGTTCAAATCTCAGATGGACGGCTAGTGGATGAGATCAAAGGAAGTTACTTCTCTTCTTTGTTCTCAGTTTTTTCGTGTTTCTTCCTCCTAAAAGAAGGATGATGCTGCCTTTCCCTGCAGTATTCAGGAAGTAGCAAGTAGAACCAAAAAATTGTCCTACTTAGTCTTAGCTCAACTTGTCATTATTAGCCCAATGATATGTATATAGGAGATAGACAGCAGAGGGGAATTGGTGGGAAAAGAGCAACTCAGGGAAGATCAAATTCAGTCTGTGACAGGCTTTCTCAGAGTCTATTCTGTGGGGTTTTTCTGCCAAGGTTGGTGTGATTACCAAGGGAGTCTGTGATTACCAAGGGAGTCTGCATTTGGGAAAGTCAAGTTTAAAAAGCTTCTCTAATATAGTAATTCTCAGAACCTCTTATAAGGTCATGTCTCTTATGGACATGCAGTTTAAATTGGCTATGAGCCTTTTCTCTTTCTTTAATAATGTTTTTGAAGATAAGTCTTCTTTAGAGGTCCCAATTATATCCATGGGCATCAAGCTTTGCTGGAAAACCTAGGAACCAAGGGTCTTCTGCAGTTGGGGGTCATGAAGAAGATTCTGTATCTAGGTTTCAGAGTAGAGTGCACATAGGTTTGGTACCTGGTCGAGGCCAAATTCAAGAACTAGCTGAAAAGGTGAGATGACAGTGACTTGAAGAAAAACACAATCATTGTTAGGTATAATTCCAAGAGCCTGGTGACTTAGCTCAAATCTTTGGAAATTGAGCAGGGCTGTGTACAGCTTTAGGAGGAAAGTACATCTGGAAATATTGAGTTAAAAAAGCTTCTTGATTGCAAGATTTCTCACTGATGTGTCTTGCTAATCTCTAAGAAAGAAAATCTCCAAGAAAATGTAAACCTTTATGGTGAGTGAGAGACAAAAATGAATGGAGGGGAAAAAGCAGAGTTCAGTTTGCAATGATGCAGAGCCTCATGGGTTCTTTCGAGGGAGACACCCTCACCTCGGTCTCTTCTGATTGGCTTCTCCTCCGAATGTGAAGTGGGGAGAAGGAAGACCTGTGTCAGATGATCAGCTCTGCTGATTTTCAAGTGCCTAGAACAATATTTGGCCTATGATATCTGTTGAAAAGATATTACATTGCACAGACATATGTAGAATTTGAATGGGCAACAGAACGTTGGTTTTTACTTCTTTGTGCCTTGAGGCACCCATTTTTTCTCTCAATGAGAGGAATGGAGCTATACAAAACCACACTAGAATGACACCAATGATGCCTATTACTTTGTTTTAGTAGCAAAGTCATCCTGGAAATGATGGAGAACAATCAGAGCCCATCTATCACTGTACTGTTACATGAATTTAACTCCTTGTGGTCTTCATTGCTAGTAACTTTCTAAAGGACAGGAGTACAGGTCTTCCTGACTCTCTTAGCAATTCATAAAATATGTGTCAGCCAAGGAATTCTTTGAAGAAGTAACAGTTTTTTTAATATAAATTTCAATATCAATAAAGGACTTTTCAGTCACAGGACATGTCTGTGATTCCTGGCACTGTATCTTGGCATCCAGTGTGTACTAAGGATGATCGCTTCTGAGGACCTAAGGGGTCCTCAGCAAGAAAAAGTTCCTTAGCAGCAGTATGGATGTAATTGTGTCCCTCTAAAAGTCTTGTGTTGAGGCCCTAACTCCCCAGTAAGTTTTTGAATATGGAACCTAAAAGAAGGCAATTAAACTTGTATGAGTTCACAAGGATGGTGCCCTGACCCAATAGAATTAGTGTCCTTATGAGAAGAGGTCCTGGACTGTCTTCTCTCTGTGCTTGCCACATGAGGACACATGGAGAATATATTAACCAGGAAGAGAACCCTTATTAGTACTCACAAGTCTGGTATCTTGATCTTGGACTTCCAGCCTCCAGCACTGTGAGAGAACAAATTTCTGTTGTTTAAGTTAAGTTACACTGCTTGTGTTTTTTTTTTTTTTTTTGTTATGGACACTTGAGATGGCTAATAACAAACATCAAGGTTGCAGTTTGCTTCTGAAGTTTGTCATGAAAGTATTGATTCCAAAAAAATGACGTTGCCGATATTGAGGGATAATGAATAGAACTGGGTTCCATTTGGTTTTGCCTTTGCCCAGATTATGTCCTACTTTTTTCATTTAAGAAGGCACAGCTCTGTAGACATACCCTTTGGAGTTGGAAAGGGACAACTTTTTTTTTCCATCTGTTTTCCCCCTCCCTACCCCAATTCTATATACTTTCAATTGTCTTTTACCACCATCTATTAAGCACACAGGAGAGAGGATGTGCCAGGGCCACAGTGATGCTAACATGCCATGCTTTCAGAATGGTAATGAAAATATATGTGCTGAGGCTCATCCCCCCCCAAATGACAGACTACTCAGACTTCCTAGCAGGAAGTGCTGGCTGATGCCGTGGTTTAAAGCTCAGGAAGGACATCTGTGATGATAGAGCTCAAAAAAGCAGATGGTTTTTGAGTTGCTGGGGAAGAAATTGAGTTGATTATTTATTTGGACAAAAAATCTAGCATATGTTTATATATGTAGAAATACTCAGCTTTTAAAATTCCATTAATTCATAGCATGCTGTGTGCTGCCACTTGATTCAGTAATTGACTTTGACATTTTCCTGAGACTCTTGGTCTCCTCTCAGTCCCTCTGTTTCCCTTATGTTTGGTCAAGTCAGGGTAACACAGTCAAAGACCTAACTCAGAAGAGAAATGTCAAAAGCCCATAAGTTTTTATATTTATTTTAAAATATTTTTATGCTATTGGGCATAAAGAAATCCAAGAGATACCAAGTGCCTCATGGTTCCTCATAAGTGTAAGGTCTGGACCCAATGACTTATTTTTAACAGCACAAACTGCTAACCTGATTCTAGAGATTTAGAGTTTTCATTAGAATTCTCAGGAGCAGGGCTGTGGGCAGTGGGAGGAAGGGAGGAAAACTTGATGTCCTTGGCGGCTGAGCTACCACACCAATTTAGATTCTGGAAGCCTTGGAGCAATTAGCAGATCCCCATGCCATCTGCAGGCATTAATTGACTGGACAGGCCACCTGCTGCCTAGGGCTGGTTTTATTTGACAAGTGACAAACAAGAGGAGAAGGTCAGAGAGCAATGGAGACTATTCCTCCCAATTATGGAGTGTCTGCGGTATGCCAGTCATTGTGCCTGGATCTGGTCTCAGTTCCCTTCAAAGACTTAGCATGATTATGATAGCACTATACAGAGTGACATGGGCTCTATTATCTTATCCACTTTCAGATGAGAAAACAGAGACTCAGAAAGTGACATGCCCAAAGTTCTTTGGCTTAATAAGTCTCTAAGCAGGGAAGATTATCTCTATCTTTTTCCCTCCTAGTAAATTGGTTGGGCCATGGCTGACTCTTGAGAAATACTGCTGTTAATAAGGTGAACAGCCTGTGCTTGAAGGGGGGTATGAAATGAAGGGAAATCTGTCTTATTCTCCAAAGTTGGCATGACTGATAGAGACAAAACACACCTTTTTAATGACAAGAATATTTGTAGTCATTAGGATTTATTGCCAAGTTGCAGAGTTCCCAAAAGTGACCCAGTGTTAAATTAATAAAAATTCTTCAAACCTATGACAATAAATTGAGTCTTGGAGAGTAAAGGTCATGTAATCCCACCTACTAGAATTAGGTTCTGTGAGTGCACGGACTTTATCATATTCACTGATGATGTCCAAAGATTAGTTATGAATTATTCATAAATATGAAATATGTGACTCTCCTGACTGATTCTCCAATTCCTTCCATACCATGTCAATTGCCTGATAGCATTAATCAGCAGGTATGGAATTAGTGCTCTGCTTTTCTATGTTTCTGGTTCATTTTGAAATACAGAGTAGTAAGTTGTACACTTGAATGAATTAAATCATTTAAAGCCATATTCAATAAGCTAATAATAACTAATACCCAATTACTATTACAATATAAAAAACTTAATTTTTGTGTGAGCATCCATAGCTTCTGGATTCTTCAGTTATTCACTATGTGGATATTCTTGGTTATATAATTTCCTAGTGCCACTCATCTCCCAACAAAGACATTAATGATGCCAGTTTCTTCAGTTACTTGTTTTCCCAGACATTTTACGTAAGTCATGGCCATGTAATTCAATATTGACAAATGGACTTACGGGATGTGACTTTAAGAAAAAGAGAGCTCTGGACATTTTTTTGTTGAATGTCATCAAGCCTTCCTGTGATGGCTGGAACAATGGCATTCTTCAGTCATGAAGATAGTTGCTTAAAGACTCAGTCAATGAGTTAAGCTTGAAGATTGAAAAGACAGAATGAGTCTGGATTTTAATTATGTAGCTGAACCACTGAACCAATGTTGAACTACTTTTCTCTAAAATATTGTTACAAAAGGTAAAGATTTTTTCTTCTCCATTTTAATTGATTTTTATGTTATTAGCAGACTAAAGTATCCTTAGCACTCTTGATGTTTATTTTTTTAGAGACTAGGTCTCACTATGTTGCCCAGGGTAGTCTCGAACCCATAGACTCAAGTGATCCTAAGCTTCAGCCTCCCAGGTAGCTGGGATTACAGGTGCACACCACTACACTTGGCTACTCTTACTGTTTAAATAGAACTACTTGTAGCAGTTTTCTTATATACTTGCAACAAAAATTTCTTGTAATGGCCCATATTAAAAAAAAAAAAAAACAACACAAAACAGGCAGCATCAAGTGCTGGCAGGGATGTGGAGAGAAAAGAACACTCTTACACTGCTGATGGGAATGCAAACTGGTCCAGTCACTGTGGAAGGCAGTATGGAGCACCCTCAGACTAATGAAAATGGAACTGCTGTTCGACCCAGCAATAGCTCTTTTGGAAATCTACCTAAAGGAGACCTCAGTGTGGGTACAAAAAGGACACCTGTGCTCGGGTGTATATTGCAGCACTATTTATAATTGCAAGGTCATGGAAACAACCCAAATGCCCCAGAATAGATGAGTGGATGAAAAGGATGTGCTATATATATACACAATGGAATATCACTCATCAATTAAAAATGACAAATTTGATGATTTTATGGTAACATGGATGTACCTAGAAGAAATCATATTAGCAGGAACAAGTCAGAAGGAAAAAGAAAGAAACCAAATGGTTTCACTAATATATGGACAACCAAATGAAAGTACACAATGAGGGGAGGACCAGCTGGAGCGGCCAGGGAGGGAATGAGGAGGGTGACCCCAGGGATTACAATGATGTGAAATATATATATATATATATATATATATATATATATTACTTACATAATAAAAAATTCTTGTATTTTCTAGTGTATGTGATTTTTCTTTGGTGTGGGTTTGGCATTGTTCCCTGCTCTATATAATATTGTTTTTCACTCAACCAATCAATTTAGCTGAGAAACACAGCTGTTAAGAGTACTTATCCTTGATGAAACAAAAATTCCTTACCAACATTGCTCATAATTTGGCAATTGCTTGGAAAGAAGGGTGGTGGGACTTGGTTAACTCTTCAGCAATACTGCTCTATTGAAAGGGTATACCTCTGTGTCTTACCTCTTCTAGATTGTATTTTCCTAGAAGACTGGAAAATCACTTATTTATCACTGTATCCCCAGGACTTAACCGAACACCTTCTGTAATCATGACTGATATACATGGAATGCTTACTTTTTAGTTAGACGTAGTTGCCGTTAATTAGGATGAATTAAGTCAATTTGCTTGAAGGTACCCATAGGGGTGGTGAATCAGAATGTGAGACCTTATGAAGTGTCTGCAAGTATGATAGTCATAGTGCCTGGATCTGGTTGCAGCTCCTTACAAGACTTAGCATGATTATATGATAGCCCTATATAGAGTGGCATGGACTTTATTATCCACTTTCAGATGAAAAAACAAAAACTTAGAAAGTGACTTATCCAAGGTTCTTTGGCTTGGGCAAAAGAGTGGGCAATACCCACTCTTGAGCCTGTGATAGTTCACCTCTTACAAAAAACAGCTTCTGAGCAAACCTTAGTTGAATTGAACAGAACTGAGGTGGCTCCTCGACTTCAAGCTCTCTGTGTAAAAGGCACTCAGTAAATATTTGCTGAATGCCATCCAGCTGCTGCTCAATGACAAAGGAATAACCAGGGAAGAATCTCTGGAGAGACTGGGCTTTGAGCTGGGCTCTGACAGAGACAACTGTTCATGGGTATACTAGAGCCATTTTCTCCAAGGTCACCTGCTCAGGTTCAGTTCAGGCCCTGAATTTGCAAACTGTAATGCCTATGAGGTAGGCCAAGGGGAATAAGTGGTATTTTGACCTAATGCCTATTGGAGAAGTAACTCTTTGGAAAATCTAAAGTCTCCATTTGCAGTTGAGTCGAGGATAAGAACTAGATGATTTTCTTTGTTATCTAGGGTTGGGATTTCCTCAAAGCCAACTGAAGTCTGCTTTCATCTTGCCTGCCCATAACTGAAGGCTTGGGTGAGAGGGGCCGTGGTGGCTAGGTGACATTCTCCCCACATGTATCCCACTCATAGAACAAGGGGAAGATGATGTGTTCAGGGTCTGGCAACACCATGCTACAAGTAGAGAAGGAAAATCTAAGGGGCTTCATTCATTAGTTTAGTCTACTACATTTTATGGCATTCATCTATGATTGTATACAGATCTTATCTTTTATCAGTTTATACTGTGGAGCATAGATGGCACAAAGAGGGTATATATCAAAAAAACACCTCTGTGAAAGAAATGCATATGTTTAATTAAGAAAGACTTGTTGGAAATGAGAGTGGAACTCCATAATGGTAGGTGGTTGGCTAAGCTGGAGAAAACCTGCTGTTGATGTAATAATAAGATTTGTTGCTCCCCCAACCTAGTCTAAGTCTGATAAATAGAAGTTGTCTTGTACAGTCTCATTTTGCCTTGTGTGTATATGTGGGGGAGGGCAATATAATACCGGTCCTATAGGCTAAACCAATAAAATGCCTCTTCCACAGTTTGAATATTGCAAATGAAAAAGCCCTCAAGGATTCACGCCTCTGTTTATCACAACCTCTTTAGTCCCAAGCAGTTGTGATGGGTTTTCTATTTTGTGTGTTGCTCGTATGACTGAACTCCTTTGAGATCCTGGTTTAAACATGGGCTACAATTGTTCCAAGTTAGTGATTATACTTGCAGCATTAATTAGATGGAGTTGTTTTCCCAAGACTGTGGTTTCTATTTCCAGTGCTCAGCCAGGTCCACCTGCTAATGGTGTGGGCACAGGTGGTTCCAGGTGCTGATGAGCAATTCCTTGGTAGCCTTGCCTGTTAGGTTATAGTTTCCCCACCATGTGACCACAGCCTTTAGCTGTCTAGAGCTGATAAAAGGACCATAAATTTGCCTTCTGGCTGTGCTGTGACACCTTAAACCTCAGTTGGGCTTAATGTGAGAAAACAAGATAAGACATCATGACTGGGTGTTTTTTAGTTACCCCAGGGGGGGTACAGGGACATGGTGGTGGGGTATAGACAGTCAGTACATTCCTAGAGGCCCTGTCAACCCTTTCAAGTTAGCCTCCTTGTGGGATATGAATGGTGTTAATGTATTATGATATGAATGGTGTTAATGTATTATGGTGATAATACATACTTGATATTATGGTGATAATACATACTTGATATTATGGTGATAATACATACTTGCTGGCTCCCCATCAGATTTCTGAACTTGTCTGCATTCTGTAGATGTTTATCTCTCTGAAATAATAACATGGCATCAGGCAGTATCAGAGTAGTCTGGATTTGGGACTGAGCTGGATACCCAGAAAGGGGATGGCTGGCCCATCCTATAAGGGGCCATTCAAATGTTTAATCTGGCTTCCAGGGGTCCCACAATATTGGGTTTCTTTACGACATCTAGAGAGAAAGTCTTCAATGGAGAGGAGTCTCCTTATTGACTTATCTATCACCTATTGATTGATTTGATTTATATATTTTTAATATAATTTATTGAATTACCAAGCTATATACATTTCAGGAGACCTGCGTCACCTACTACCCAGTTCTGGCGCCCTTCATCCTATCAGGTTCACACCTACAGTTCCTTCATCCATATGGTTACAAAAGGCAAGATTCATCTTTTTAGATAGTTGAGTAGAATTTTGAGCATTCTCTTTAAATTCTGCTTGTTATCTATGATGACTGAGCTGTTAGATAGAGATTAGCAGGTGCTTTTGCAGTGTGCCATTAAGAATTTGTGTATCAGAGAGGGGTGAACCCTATGACTTATTCTGATAGTTGTACAAATCTCGAGACCTTACTAAGTCCTTCTTAACTGGAGTTCAGTGAGAGAATGAACCCTAAAGTGTAAGGCTCTCATAGTAAAGTAATGATTTAACTTCTTTCATGGGCATCTAGAACAGTGCTGATTATGTTTTATCCTTGGCAGAGAGAAAAGAGTCACTCAAAACACTTTCTGATAGATGGGACTTAGAAGGAATCAAGCTAGTTGAAATAAGCCAGAAAGAAAAAAATAAATATCAGATGGTCTCACTTATATGTGGGATATAGAGAAACCAAACAAAAGGACAAGGAAAAGTTAAGACAAATAAACTGATAACAGAACTAAGGTGTATAGAAAGGAAGGGGGAAGTGCAAAATCAGGGGAAGGATGAAAATAAGAGCTCATGATAATGGTTCACAGGTGATTTGTTTGTGAGAGAACTTTGGGTTATACAATGGTATATGAGATTATATATATATTTATATATAATATATAATATAGTACATGCATATAGAATGTATGTTATATATATACTAGAATACATATTTATATATTTTATAAATATATTTTATATATCACATATAATATATATTATATGTTATTAATATATAAAATATAATACATAAATTTTATATACAATTTATATATACTATTATATATCATATATTATATATTATTTAATATATAATATATGATATATGTTTTATATGATATTATATGATATATATTTTATATGATATATTGTATATAATAATGTATACAATATATGATTATATATTATATATAATTATTATGTAATATGTAGCATGTTATATATTCAATATATAATATAATATGTAAATATATAATATGTATAATTACTTATATATAAAGTATTTATTAAAATATATAAAATATATACTTTAAAAAATATATATAGAATAAAAAACCCACATTCTGTGTTCTGTAGTTCAGAGGAGTCACCTGATTGAGGTTTTTAGGGAAAAGCCAAGCTTTCTGTAAAAGTGGGAATGATTATCCAGGATATATTGCTTATAAGGGGTAAAGACCATGGGATGGGTGGTGAAAGAGGGAAAGATAAATCATTTCTAGGCTGCAGAATATTTTACTCTGAAATGCAAACACACACAGTGTAACTGTTAAGCATGTTAGTGTTTGGTAATCTTGCTTAGTGACAGAGTAGGGTCAATAGAACAGTCTCTCCATCAGTCGGTAGCTGGTGCAGTTGATCAGATGCCAATGTGACCAGCAAAGGTCACGACATCTTCTCATAATTACTAACTATTCCTCTCCCCTGCTGTTGGTCTGATTCGTAATGATAACTGAGATGATGACTTTGAGAGAGGGAAGCCCATGGTGTACCTCCCTTCAGAACCACACCTTGAAGTCATTTTGATGTCTTCATCTCAATTAGGTTAAGCCCTCCAAAATAGTGTCAAAGAGGAGGACACCAGAATGCTCTGGGAGATGGTGATAAACACTCCTGATGCTTTGCAGCTGGGCCATCATCTGTGCATTTCACAATAAAGTTTTATGATGCGTCCAGACACCCAGCTGCTTGTGTTCACCAGGACAGCATTTCCTCTGCTGCACCATTCAGATCTGCCCCGCCTGGGACTCATTTACCTTGTCCACCAACGTCTTTCAAATAACAATGAAACTTCATTATCACACAGCTCCTGGGATAGAATTTGAGGAATGTCATTGCCAGGAAAATGTTCTATAGAGGCAACTTCATTTTATGGGATGTGGAGAGATTATTCTGTGGTACTCTACAAGCCATGGTGATTTGAAGCTTCGAGAAATTTTTGGAAAAAAGGCCACTCAGTTCTTTGTTAAGTACAAAAAGCCCCAATTTACTTCTGGTAGACAGAGTGCCCTTATTTTCTGAGCTGTTCAGTACGGTTGGTTAAGAGGGTAGACTTTGAAGTGAGACTAACCAGGTTTGATATTTCAGCTCACTACTTATTCTGAACTTGGCTTCTTCATATGTAGTTTAGTAATAACTAAACAGGTCTGCAAGGCTTTCATCTTGACCTAGAGGCTGCACATAAAGCTCTCAGCACATTCGCGCTGTTAGAAACATGTACCCAGGCATACTTAAAAACCATATCAAAGTAGAGAGCATAGTGAACACTCCAGCAAACGTTCCATAATACTCCTTTTCAGTTCAACAGTCATCTTCTCATTGTCACGGGCCAGCCACGACGAGAGATCGAACTATTCCCGGGGAGGAAGGTAAGGATTGAGACTTAAGCCAAAAAATTCCAATAGAAGGGCTCACAGCTTCTCTCTTAGGACTGTGGCCTTGAGTTTATTTAGAACCAGACTTTCATAGAAAACATGAAGCAGTCAGTAGCAAAGGGAAGTTTTGATTCAGGGTCACATGGTTACAAGCATATCTTTACAGGAGACCAGCTAAAAGCAAGCACAGTCTAAACTGCTCAAGTGTGGCCAAAGTGTGACTTCAAGGAGGTATCTTACAAAGATTGCTCTGCAGACAGTCAAGGACACTGTGTTTTTTCCTCTGCACCCATTAGGCAAACATTCAGTAGTTTATCAGAGCAGGCCAGAAATGAAGTAATGAGAACACGGCTCTCCACATCTCATCAAGTTCTCTGCTGCTCCCTCCCTGACATGTGTGCCTTACCAATGTCCAGGATACTCTTGCCTAAGCTTACTCAGGGTCAGAAAATCTTCCTCCTGGGCACATGAAGAAGGCTCATGTCATCAGGAACTGGAATGAAGAAAAGAGAGAACATGGGGCCAACCCTGAAAAGGCAACTGAGGCATGTACATGGAAGGAAAGCTGGGGATTGCCATGAAATACTAATCCCATAGGAACAGGGTGGGCAGTAAGAGGTGGTGCAAAGCAGAGCCCTGTGGACAGTCATAAGCCAGTGCTCTCTGAGTCTGAAGAAACCCCAGGACATAGTGAGTTCAGATAAGAAGCCAGGTGGAAAAGAATCTCCATTTTGGGGTACCAACATGTTTGGTCTCTTGATTTGGGGCAAGAGGTAGAATTTATCCTTCTGTTGTCGATAGTCAACTGATAAGTAAGCAAAACTAGGTTATCATAGGAAAAAAAATACCAGGTCAGTGGTTTTATCTTTTTTGACCTCTTCTTCATTAAAACCTCTTGTTCCCCTTAAGCCTGAATAATATTTGTAAAGTGTAACTAAAAGTAAACTACCCTTTGGTCAATAACTCTTTGTCAGACATAGTGATTGCCTATCCAGAAGTCATATCCCTATTGTTCTTTGTTAATAGCACCATGATTTTGTTCAGGAATGAAGTAGATCTGTGAACATGATAATAGGTCCCTGCCTCAACTCCATGTGGTCTAAACCAAACATGTCACTCTTCTTAGCTTTTGTCAGTGATTGATTCAGTATATAAACCCAGTTCTGGCTAATGTAATCCTAGAGAAAGTCCATTGAAAACTTGTGAGAATTATCCAAATGGAGAGACCTGCAAATGGAAACCCTGCCTTCCTACAACTGATGTTGTTACCTAAAGATATAATGTTTGACGTGGCAGCAACCATTTTGTAATACAAAGAGAAAAAGCCTCAGCACAAAAGTTTTTATTGAGAATAGTATAAGATAAAGATGGGAAGAAGACTGTTCACCATGTTATCACTGAATTGCTGAACAAAACCTGCAGTCATTTCTTTCTATATTCCTTGCTATGTGAGTTTAAAAAATTGCATAATGTCCCCAGTTCTGGGTAAATCCCCTCCCTATGGGGGGATTGTAGATTCCCACTTATTTTTGTCAAGGTGTATATTTATCTGCACCATTGATATAAAGCTTGAATTGGCCATTGGAATATGAATGGAAGTGACATTATATTCTCACAGAAATATTAAGTGCCACTGAAGGATTCTACTACTTCCCATTTACTTCTGTCTTAGAATGATAGCTCTGCCACAAGAATGGACAGGACTGCTCCTTTGGCCTGAGTCATGGAATAAGGATGACACCTGGAACAGAAGCACCTCTGTCAACCAACTGCTGACATGTAGTGCGAGCAGGAAATGCATCTTGCAATCCACTGAGATTTAGGGGACATTTGTTATGGAACCAGAGCTGACTTATACATGCAGCAATAAATGCCATTACTTGAATCACTCTTACACTGTCTTCTATTACTTGTAACCAGCATGGGCTCTCCATTGCCTTTCAGAAAACATTAAAGTTACTTAGAATAAAATACAGAATCTAGGCCGGGCACGGTGGCTCGTGCCTGTAAGCTTCAGCCTATGAAGCGGCAGGGGCTAGGGATCGCGGTTCGAGTCCCGCCTGGGGCCCGTAGCGAGACCTAGTTCCAAAAAAATAGCTGGGCGTGGTGGCGCGCGCCTGTCATCCCAGCTACCTGGGAAGCTGAGGCTGGGGATTGCTTGAGTCTGTGGTACCCCGGGCAACGAGAGCCTGCGGTTCCACGGGCAAAAATAGCGAGACCTGGTCTCAAAAAAAAAAAAAAATACAGAATCTGCCTAATTTTCCAATTTCACCTCTTTTCAGTTCCACTTATACATCCTCTGTTCTGGCTACACCAAACTACTGGGATCAGTCCAAGCATTTTCCTATTCCTAGAGCTGCAGAATTTGAACCTTTGGTGAGGAAGACCTACTTTCCCTGTTGGCCTAGGTAATCCCTACCTGTGTTTCAATGCTGATCCTGCACTTCAACCACCTTCAGTCTAGATTAGTTATTTTTTCTCAGTGGATACACTCTCCAGAGCTAATATAGTTAGAGGTAGCCACAATATCCAGACTGTATATCACTACAGAACTTTATCAATGCATTTACACATAAAATAGAAGAAACAAAATTTTACAAATTGTAGCTAATGTAGCATCCTATCAGTGATTCTGCAATCAAGTATTCATGCAGTTTCCAATTCACTGGCCACATTATACCTCTCCAAAGTTATCGCTCCTACAATTTTAGATGTGGTTTAGGTATGGCTTGCCTGAAAGAACTACAGGGAACATAGATCTTTGGGGTGTTGCTGTTTTCACCGGAAAGTCATTTCTGACTCTTGACCCCAAATATCTTTCTGGTTCTTATATTGACTGTCTGGTTTTTCAAAGATATGAAAATGTGCTAACGAACATGGCACAAGGAAAACTCAATCACCAGCACCCTCTCATTAAACCTGAACCTCCACCTCAAGTTGAGGTGTTCCAGAACTAAAGAAGCAAATGATACCGAAAGGCCTGCAGCCAGACCCTGCCTGTGTTGTGTGACTGGACGCAAGCCACCTTTTGAGGTACTCTCTTCTCTGGGTCTGACCATGGACCCTGAGCATCAGAATCTTCTCCTCCTACATGTTCTGCCTGACTTGCGTTTACACAGCTCTAATGCAATCTCTGCCTCTGAGAGTTTCTCTTAAGATAAAAACAGATGCTCAGAAAAAAAGGTTTGTTTTATTTCTATTTTATATCATTATAGTTAAAGACAAACTGTTTTGGGCATTATGATACTACTCTCTATGTCTGTTTGCATCATTTAATTTCCTGCCAAAAATTGGTACGCTAACATGATTTTAATGGGTACGATCTCTCTCATGCAAGGCGGGCCTATGATATTCATTTTCCACTGTCTCTTCTCTCTGCCTCTGTCACATGAGCCCCATCTAATGGTTCTCTCTTATGCTCTGGAGGAAAAACTTTATTTAATTTTTTTAATAGAAGGCTGGGGCTTAAGGGAATCCGGATTCCTTAGCAGCTCTGATTTGATATTGTTTGTGAGCTCACTCTCCTGTTTTGAAGATTCCCAGAAACAGCTTCAGAGATATGTGAGCTTAAAGCTATATTTGAAATTTTTTTCTGATCTCCTAAAATTTTTTGAGATGATAAGGGGCTAGAAGAAGCATCCCTCTTGGGGGAGCCTCACCTCATTCCTGTCGAAGTACAAAGACTTAGTCAATGACAGTAAGATTTCCAGGAACCATAAAGTACCAAGAGGTTCTAGAAGACCCCCCTGGTTTGTCTGTGTCTGTGCTGAAATAGGTCGTGTCACTGAAATTGCTCATCACAAACCCTTAAGCGGCTGCTAGCTTTTGGCCACTCTTGGAGTGCTGAGGTGTGTGGGTCTTCCCAGAGCTTTCCCTGAAGAACTTCGATCTCAACTGAGTCTAAACATCAACTCCAGAGGAAGATGACTCAAGTATACTCAGATTTCAACTTCTGGTTCTCCAGAACTTCCAGAGCAGCTAGAAAGGGGGCTACAAACTGGAGAGCCTCATCCAGCTAAAGAAACTAAAGAAAGGACAAGAGAAAGTCAAGGTGGAGGAAGCAGCTAGGCCACCAAGCATAGTTCAAGTTCACAGTGCTGCTGATGTCAGTGTAGGCTGGCACTATGGCTCTTTCTGTCTTCAGCTGCCAAGGCTAATGGATGCTGTAATTCCAAGGATGAAAGCACTGCCCTCTTGGGTGATCGTACCTTTATGGAGGAGCTCAGCAGATCCTGGGAACATGTGTTTTGGAGGGGATTCGGGAAGCATGATGCATGGAGTCTCCAGACCGAGGTATCAAGGTGGTTCAGAAATTTGGTGGTGATAGGGGTAAAGGGATTCAGTCAGTTTACCAATGGGGAAACTGGGTTCAAGGAAGTTCTCGCTAAAGGAGGGGGAGTAGAAATGAAGAGCATTTTAAGAGCAGAAATGAAGGAATATTTATTAAAATATTGGGATTATTTTGAGAAGCAGTTTTACCAATACAAAGTTAAAATCAAAATAGAGTATACAGCTTGGGAAAAAATCATAGAAAAACTTAAAGAAGAAATTCCTGTCATCCAATAACCAGAAATAAACAATTGGTTACAACTGGTTTGTCTCTCCTTTTCTCAGTAGTTGAAAGGTTGGTATCAGATATATACACATTATGTATAGTATAATATATACTTAAGGTCTTTTTTCATAATATAAAGTCCGTATTATTAGCTACTAAGCTATTTTTACTCACCTCTACATTCATCTCTTTAACTCAACTACTTTATATTCATCTCTATTCTTTAGAATGTATTTCTTGAGGAGGCATTTTTCTGGATCAAAGGAAGACTTACCCTCCAGAAATGTTATATGACCAACACCTGTGGGAGCAGTTTCCTCTTTGTCACTGACAGGCTTTCCTGAGTCACCCAGCAGCTGTCACACACCCAAGGGTGAATTATAGAATGATGGCTCCCCTTTTGTGCTGTGTCCCCCCTATGCATCAAAGATAATAAATTCTCACTTCATGGAATTCATTTCCAAGGTCTCTTTTTCCCTCTTTTTATAAACAGCTGTGGAAGGAACCAACATGAATGGCAGAGAGCAAATATTGTAATATCATGCCTGTGAAAACAGAAAAATAGAGTTCATGAATGAGTCCAGCAATGAGGCAGAGGGGATAGGGGGCTGGTAAACCAGGGAGGAGATGCCTCCACAACTGAAGAGACAACAGCATCTATGGAGACACCCCCCATCCTCCCTGCTAGGCTGCCTCCTGCTCTGAGGCTCAGGCTAACCTCGCAGCAGCTTCTCATGCCACTACTGAAGCACACAGTGCCATTTTTGTCACTGAAGCAGTTTCTCCCTTTGGGTTGGGACAGCAGATGAGTGATTTCAAGTCTTCCCTCTCGGTGCAGCTGAGTTACTGCTAAAAGGTGTTTGTAAGGATTTAGAAGAAAGTTTGTACAAGAAACCAGTGGGAATCATGGGGGAAAGGAGTCATTCACCTGGGTAATTTATTTCAAGTCATATCCAGGATATGCAATTTATCTTTAAAAAAAAAAAAAATCCCGGGTGAGGAGTTAGGGCTGAGGGGGAGCAACTAAGAACAGCAACCACACACTAAATTTTGCACAACTGGATGAAGCAGGATCCAAGGACTGCTTAAATTATTATAGGGTATAAAAGGCTCAGAGGACATGTAATCTGGCCATATTTCCCTCAATTATTTCACCCAAGCAGGGTTTACTTTTCCATCAGTGCTGGATCATGAGCTGTCAGCTGGTGTTGATGAAGGGTGATTTGTTGCTCTTACGATGATATTGAAATCTGGTTATGGATGTCTGTTAAGTGACAGTGCTCTCCCGAGACAGACTTTTCTCCTGGGATTATATTCAGGCAGTTCTCTTCCGTTCTCCAAACAGAGCAACTGTCAGGACTTTATCAAGGGTAAAGATTCTGTCATGTTAATTTTATGACCTACAAAAGTTCATGAGCCAACAATCCTAATAAAGATATCTGCCTCATGCATTGATACTTTAATATTACTGGCACATTCTGATGCATTATTTTACATACTAATTACTATTTTACATACTAATTTTACATACTAATTACTAATTACATATGGCGCCAGGTTCAAGATAGTTTTCTAAAGTGATTTTGCTGATTTACATTTCCAGCTATATATAATGGTCCATTGATAAAAGTTACCAGATCAATTAGATGATGAGTGAGAGACAGAGTATCAGTCAGTAGATGTGGAAAACTGAATTTGGATTTATATGACATTTAACATAACTGTGAGTTATGTATTCAAAAAGAATACATAACTATATTTTAGAAATGAATTATAACTCACAAGAAAGATAAATAAATTTGAGAACTAAAACTCATAATATCTGAAGTTAGGAATCAAATTAACAATTAATTAACTATTCGAATAGTGGATTATAAAAACAGATGAAGAAAGGATAATGAACAAGATAATAAATCAGTAGAAACTATGTATAGTATAGAATAGGTAAAAGGATACTATCTACAGAAAACAATGTGATAATTATATTAGACTTATTGAAAAAATTTGGTGTAATCTAAATTTCAGAAGGAGAAGAGAGTCAACTAGCACTCTTAAGCAAAACAAAAGCTTAAGGAAATAAAAAGCCACAGTTTCCCTAAACTGCCAAAAGACATCAAGCTACAGATTCAAAAATCATTAAAAAATCTCAAAAGGACAAAATCGCAAAAGGACAAAATTCAGTACTAAGCATATTGTCAAAAAACTTAAGAAGCCAAAGAAAAAAAGAAACCTCAAAGCATCTAGAGAAACATTGAGAGAGCTTCAAAATAATAGTAAAACTTTAAGCTAATATAAAAAAAATAACAGACAAAAGATAGTAGTACAGTGCATTTAGTTTTAGGAAGAAGTAAGAATAAATTTAGAAATCTAAACCAAGCAAAAATTTTAAAATTAAGGCAAAATTGTCATATTCATATGAAAATAGAAATACTATGTCATTAGCATACCTATACTAAAAGAATACTATAGTGTTTTTCAGGTAGAAATTTTCTCAGAAGGAAAAAATAATGTAGAAAGGAAAAGAAACAATAAAGTGGATTTATGTGGGTAAATATTAGCTACTGTTATTTTCATGAAACAATAATAATAATGTCTTGTGGGATTTAGAATGTATGTATGATTAAGCACATGATAATAAAGCTCAAAAATAAGGAGGAAGATACATGAAGTTTAAAGTGTTTCAGTTTCTGTTTCATATTTGGAAATAAACATTCTAGATTATGTTAGTCTTAGCAGAGACTAAGATAGATGTTGTAATGTTTAGGGTAACCACTAAAAAGAAATAACAAAAGAATGAGTAACTAATAAGCTAATAACAGAGAAGCTGAATCTTAAAATCCATATTAGTACTTTTAAGAGAAGGAAGAATGGAGATTAAAAAAGAAAATATAAAAATATATATACATATAAAGAAAATATAGTAAGCTAGATAAATAGCAAACACATAGTCAGACGATAGTTTTAAGTTCAAATATATATTGGTAGATAAATGTAAATGGACTAACTACAATTGTAAAAGACAAGATAGCAGATGGGATTAAAGACCAAAACCAATCATGTATAAGAAACAAATTTTAAACATGAAGATAAAGAAATTTTTGGAACTTGGAAAACAAAATTACGGAAAATGGTATGATATGCTCATAACTTAAATTAGGGAAGCTCAACTAATACCAGATAAAGTAGACATGAATGTCAGAATTATTACTGTGGCAAAAGAGGGGTAGTTGGTAATGATAAAATGTCAATCTGTTAGCTATGTAAAACAACTTTAAAGTTGTATATAATGTTTGCATTGTCTCAAAACATATACAAAATTTGACCAAATCAAAGGGAGGAGTACACAAATCCAAAACTCAAAGTTCTCAGGATATAGCTCTTGAGAAGAAAGCATCAAAAATACTTTTTTCATATATAATAGTAAAGAGACTTTCATATACGTGAGATGTTTTTCTTTTGAATAATCTCTTGAGTAAGGGAGATGTAGGAAGGTATATATTTTTACTTTGATATCGATACACATTATTTCCCTAGAGCTCTATATGTGTGCAGTGAATGAGAGTCTTTATTTTTGCCTTGTTTTTAAATTATACCCCTTCTCCCCCCTGGAACTCAGATACACAGAACTGATTTATTTATTATTCCTTAATTCAGAGCACATTGTCATTACCTGTACAAAGCCTCTTTCTTGTTTAAATTTATTTTATTTTCTCCATTTTCCAATTTCTACTCTCAGTCTCAAAGTTTCACCTTTTTGTCTGCTCTGCCCAAGTATCTTGGGAACTACAATTTTTGAAATCGCTTGACAGTAAGCTTCCACTTTACATTTTGCCAATGAGAAAAAATTTGGATGACAGAATAGATGCCGATGTCATTAATTTCCCTCCATCTGTGGCATGCAGACATCAAGACTTAGACAGATGAGATTTTACAACATTTTATTGCATCAGCTGCAAACTTCAACAGTGATTTCCTGCAATTTCTGACCTGGTTGACAGAAACCTCCTAATTCTCTGAGAGGTTGAAACATTCTTGACCTTTGCTCCTCCATCAACTCTATCAATTTTTAAGTACTTAATTCCTTGTATTGAATTCTTGAAACCCACAGTGTGCTAGTGTTTTCCTGATAGGATCTCAACTGATAAAATAGTTGGTGTCAGTAGTGGTTGCAAGAAATAAATTTTTATATATGGAAAACTGGATTTTGTTATTTAATTTAGTTATATTTGAAAGCAGTAATGACATAATTGTCAGTGACATGAATATAAATAAACCTCAGCATGGCAATAGCAAAAACATTACTTAAGTTATCACCTGTTGTTGCAACAAATTTTCTATTGAAGACAAGACTTTGATTAAGTACTGTGTAATAAACTTTAATTGTGGGAATGGTGACTCTTGGGACTACGGGCAGAGCGAACGATGACTTAAGACTACTGTAGACTTTGAGATTAAAACACAACCAGGGAGTCAGAGAGTTTAGAAGACTGAGGTAAAAGAATCTCTTAGACACTATTGCTATGGGGTAATGTATAAACAGCACCAGCTCTATGACTTTGTGTATTACAGAATTACATTGGTGCATGACACAACAACTTTGCTTCATCTTATTGTGAAAATTACAGATAAGGAAGAGATCAGAAAATTGAATTGGGAATGCATGGAAGTTTATTGTATCTAAGCAACTTAAGACTTAACAGATAGTTGACCCTCTCTTGCTGGGTCGTTCCTCCTTTCTTGTCTGAGGAAGTAGCCTTTTCTTAATGGAGAAGCTACAGTGACTTTACCCACAAAAGTTGTTAGCAAATTCTAGTTTCTCTCAAGACCTTCTCCAACCACTCCTCATTACTTACAGACCTTTAACTAAATCAGAATTTAATTAGCATATCCCCAGGAAACAAGTACAAGTCTGACTGGGAAAGAGATAACTTATGTTCCCTGATTCCCATTCTACATCCTGGCCCCCTCCATTAAGAGAGAGAGAAATGCAAACAAAGAATGTGTCAAAATTATTGATATGAATGGACTGGCAAAAGACTATAGCCTCAGGGTATCCAAGAAATAAAATGCATTCAAATAGGACAGAAAGAAGTCAAAATGTTACTATTTATAGATGGTATGATTTTATGCATAGGAAACTCCAATGATTCCATAAAAAATGCAGCCATAATAAATAAATAAAACAGAGTTATAGACTACAAAAGCTACATACAAAAGTTGGTTGTACTTCTATACACATTGTACTATTAGAAAGAAAATGAAAAAAAAATCTTAATCAAGAAGATGAATGAAAGACTTGTATTCTGAAAACTATAAGCCACTATACTGAAAGAAACTGAGGCTATACAACAGTGGAAAGACATCCTGTGCTTGTGAATTGGAAAAATTAATATAGCTGAGTGACCACTTTACCTAAAAAAACACACAGCGCAATCCCTATTAAAATTGCAGTGATATCCTTCACAGAGGTAGATAAAAATATTATAAAACTTATTTGGAACTATGAAAGACCCCATAGAGAAAAAAAAAAAAAAAAAAAAAAAAAAAAAAAAAAAAAAAAAAAAAAAAAAAAAAAAAAAAAAAAAAAAAAAAAAAAAAAAAAAAAAAAAAAAAAAAAAAAAAAAAAAAAAAAAAAAAAAAAAAAAAAAAAAAAAAAAAAAAAAAAAAAAAAAAAAAAAAAAAAAAAAAAAAAAAAAAAAAAAAAAAAAAAAAAAAA
>PVHY01005577.1:0-38015 GCA_004024945.1 Uropsilus gracilis | reverse complement strand
GATAAAGAACAAAAACAAAAATGGAGATATTGTATTCCTTGACTTAAAATTGTACTAAAAAGATATGGTATGGTCCTGGAATATAAATAGACACACAGATTAACGGAACAGATTTGAGAGTCCAGAAATAAAGCTACACATACATGGACAGTGAAGAGCATAAAATGAGTAAGGAAAGTCACTCCAGTAAATGGTACTGGGAAAGCTGTACAGTGATATGCAAAAGAATAAAATTAGACAAGTATCTCATACCACACACACACACAAATGGACACAGAATGATATAAAAAGTTAAATAAATATAAGATCTGAAATGATAAAAGGCATATATGAAAGCTCAAGTGACAGGTTTTCAGTATCATCTTAATGAGATCTCTGTAGCTCAGGAAAACAAAAGCAAAAGAAAGCAAGTGACAGTGTATCATATTAAAAGTCTTTGTATAGTGAAAGAAATAATCATGAAATAAAAATACAACCTACAAAATAGGAAAAGATATTTGCAAAAATCATTTATTAGACAAGGAATTAATATTCCAAATTTGTAATAAACTCACAAAACACAACAACAAAAAACAGATTAGAAAATGGCTTGAGGATCTGAATAGACACCTCTCCAAAGAAGATGTGTAGATAAAGAGGCTAGTAAAGAAATGCTCATTATCCCTTATTATTAGAAAAGGGCAAATTAAAACCACAATGATATCACCTATTAAAATGAGTTATTATCAAAAAATGAGAAACAAAAAGTGTTAGTGAGGCTGTGGAGAAAAAACTATGAAACATGTGCACCATAGGTGAGAATGAACTTGGTTCAGTCAAGATGAAAAACAGTATGACAATTCCTCAAAAAACTAAGACTAGAAATAACATGATACAGTGGTCCTACTGTAGTGTATTTATCTAAAGAACACACTAATTTCTAAGAGCAATCTTCACTCCCATATGCAATGCAGCACTGCTTGCAATAGCTAAGCTTTAGAAACACCCTAAGCACCCCGTTGGCAGATGAGTGGATAAAGAAGACACAATAACTATATACAATACAATACCACTAAGTTATAAACAAAGAGAGAATCCTGCTATTTGCAGCAACATGGATGGATCTAGAGGGTATTATGCAAAGTGAAATAAATCAGATGGAGAAAGACAAACACTGTATGACTTCATTCATGCATAGTAGATAAAGGAGCAACCAAAAATGAAAGAACAGAACAAAATGCTTAGACTACAAGAACAAAATCATGATTACTAGAAGGGAACGGGGGAAGGGATATGAGTAAAATGGATAAAATGGGTCAATTGTACGGTGGTGAAAAAAAAAGATTATGACTCCATTGTGTCATTTTCAGCAGCTGGGGATGATGCTAAAGCTTTCTCTCTTGGTTGACTCTATAATAATTTGTTTGTAAGATTTACTTACAAACTCTTCCTGCTTCTTTATATTCACCCTTTGTTATGGGATGAAGGAACTTCACTATTTCTCCGCTTCTTGAATCTGGTCTTTGGTCAATGGGACATTAGCAAATATGATCCAAGATAAGGGGTGAAAAATATTTGTATATTGCAGTTTGTGTCCTGTTGCTCCTGGGAACCAGTCTGTGGCCATTTGAACAAGCTAGGCTAGTGCTAAAGTGATGAGTGATCATTTGGAGAGAAGTTTGAAGTATTTCAAGCAGATTTGAGACCTGTTAGCAAGTTGATTATATTGCATCAGTTACATTAAGAAGAGTCTAGCATTTTATCTTTATGGGGATAGACATTTATTCCAGATATGGGTTTCCTTTTCCTGCATGCAATACTTTTGTTAGCTTGGCCATCTGTGCACTTGGTAACTGCCATGTTCACCATATGGCATTCCATACAATATTGTTTCTGACCAAGAAACTAATTTTACAACAAAAAAGTGTGGTAGTGCTTTCATGCCCATAAGATTCACTAGTCTTATTTTATACTCATCTGGTTTTATAGAGTGGTAGCATGGCTTAGTGAAGACTCAATTATTTGCCAGTAGGAAGAACAAAGCTTGTGTGGGTGGAGAACTGCCCTATAAAATACATCATACCATTTGAACTATGCTACATGTTCTCCCATTGCTAGAAGTTACTTCCTAAGCAGGGAAGAAAAGTGATGGTTTCTTCCACCATTATTCCTAATCACCATTATTTTCCTATGCAGGACTTGCAAGCACTTGTTTCACATGCTTGCATCTTCCAGATCAGTTGATTTAGAGATCTTAGTTGTCAAGTGAGAAAAGTTTCTATAAGGGCCATTGCAAAAAAAAAAAAAGTTCTCTATCTCATGTCACTGAACCAAGAGATCAAGAAGGATGTTACTATATTTATCAAAAGTGGACAATCCTCAAACAAGGTTGTATTTCAACAAGGTCAGAGAGTAGAGAGTTGAAGGTGGGGGATTTCGTGTCACTGAAACATTTGTTGTAATTCTGTAACAGCCCAACACAGGGAGGGCCACTTATGACAAGACCATTTAGGAAACAAATTTTGGATCACTGAGCTAGATCCAGAATTATGGTCCCTGGAGAAGACAGAAAATATGGGCTAGATGGTGGCAAGAGAGTCACAATTGAGGATGTTAGGATTCATAGGAGAAATGATAACTGTGACAGCCATTCCCATTTTCTTGTCTCAGGCAAATTCACATAGGTATTTATCTGTCTGTATTAAGCAATCCAGAGTTTCATTTCATCTGTCCTTTTCTACTTCATAGAAAGCCATGCTGTTGGTGATTAGGTGTGTAGCTTTTAGATGGACCACATATACTGCAGAGGCATCATGATTGAACCAGATGGTGGTTACAATGATGATGCTATATGGATCTTTTTGTGTAGAGGGTGAATGCCTCTTTATCTGTGGAGGGATAATTGTACTGTGTTAGTCATAAACTCTGCTGCTGATGCTGTTGCTGTTTAGAAGTTAAATAGAGAAGTGTGTGTTTGGGTTCTGAATAGCCAGAAGACAGTTACTACTCAGCACCACTCCCATCACTTTCATGTGCTCTCTTGCATCCCATAGCTGGGGGTGGACCTCTCTCTATTCTTTATCGGAGGGGTACCACTTTATATTTCATGTATGGGAGGTATCCCCACTGAGATTGGAGGGTTCTGATTCTTTTTCAGCAGTGCTGGGAAGGTATGTGAGCTGTGAGATCCTGTAACAAGTTCAGAGCATCTCCCATACATCCCCTGATCTTTACAAATGCAGGTGCCAGTACTCTGGGCCTTTCTTTAGTCTTTGGGGTGATAGCATCAACTTCCTGTTATTGATAAGTATGCTAGTGACCTTTCCTTCATTGCTCTGGTTCTTATCCGTTTCTAAAGTACTTCAATCCCTTCATTCAATCCTTTCCTATTTACAGGTTTCTCTTTTCTTGACTGAATCCTTACTATTCGACCCTTGCGGAAATCTATTTTAAAGTATACTTAAATTTGTCTTCTTGTCAAATATGTGACTTTGTGAATGTCTTTGACATCACTTTTCCTACTCATTTACATTCATGGAATTGTGTTTTAACTCTTGTTTTATTTCTTGTTATTGATCTATTTTTCACTTTTATTGCACTTATTACTGCATAGTTTGCCATAGTGTGCATTTCATGTGCATGAATTACTCCTTCTCCTTAG
This sequence comes from Uropsilus gracilis, assembly GCA_004024945.1. NCBI lineage: Eukaryota > Metazoa > Chordata > Mammalia > Eulipotyphla > Talpidae > Uropsilus > Uropsilus gracilis. The sequence goes on along the minus strand of PVHY01005577.1, from coordinate 34,375 downwards.
TGACCAAAAATGAATTTGCCTCCAACTGCCTGCCCTTATAAACAGTGTTAGGGAAACATTACTGAACACGCACACCCGAGGACCTGTGGGAGACCTTCCGGATTTATTGTCCAGGAGACATTCACTGTGTCAGAGAAAACATTTAGTTGTGTTTAACATCAGCAGATTCTTTCTAGAATGGTGGTTGCTATTTATACTGTTCCCAGCTGTTTTCACATGCTGATGGCACTCTGTATTTCGTTGTTGTTTTAATTTGCCTTCTCTGATTGTCAAGCATTTCTTCAAATGCATATTAGACTTTGTGCATCTTTTTTGAGAATCAAAGTCCTATATATGTCCATATGGGAACTGATTTTTTCAAACCCATCCATTAAATAATGTCTTCTCTTGTGACTTTGTGTTTCTACCTTTATCTTGTGTCAAGTATGCCTCTGCCCACCCACATACCCATACAAATGAGGGTACCCAGCCTCTTCCACACCCCCCCCCCGGTATGCTAATTTTTGAGTTCTCTATTCTGTTGCATTACTCTATTTATTTGTTCCTGATGCAGAAGCTTCTGTCTTGACTAATAAGAATTTATGATGTTTTAATATATCAATGCTACTATAGTTGACATTTATATTTTTACTTACAAAAGTTTTTCAAACTTTGTTTATTAGTTACACTTTCTTTTATGTGAATTATATACTGATACTTATTAAAGATTTTGATCTTGATAGTTTGCATTTTTTCTTACTTAAATCAGATATTGTATCTTATAGAAAAGCAACCTTTGTCTATTATATTAATGCAAGAATTCTCTTGCTCTTCATTTCAAACTAACAACTATTGCAATAGTTGCTAATAATGTAACTTATTATGGGGAGATTGTGAGTATGCTTTATATAAAACATGCTGAGATACAAGGACAGTCACAGAATCACAAACGGTTAGAGTAGAGTGTCTACTATTCTGGTCATTTTCAAATAAAAACACAGAACAATTCAATACTTTGCCAAAGTTCTCACCATTCATTATTGGCAGGAGCAACCTGGAACCTGGTGCCCAACTCTAGTATAACCAGAGCACTTGTTGACATACTCTTTGGTCTCTCCTTCAAGGGATTCATTGACAACTCCATGGAGGGAAGGGGAAAGCTGAGGGAACATGGGCTGGGGGCAGGGAGTGGTATATGGAGACCTGATGGGGAGGCTGCAGGCTCTAAATAGAAACCGGCTCCTCACAGATTTCAGCTGCAATGCTTCATTGTGGCTTCACATTTTTTCTTTATGTGTCTGTTTCATAGCAGCTGGGTCCCCCACAGCTTTGACTGCTAATAACGCAGCCGAGAGTTATGCAGTAAGTAATAGCAGACCAAGACAGAACCTCCAGAGGAGAGCGATCAATACTAGGGCACCCCCGGCTTCCTCCTACTGAAGGGCTACTGGGGTTGGAGAGGGTGATCTCCAGGTCCTTGGGAAGACGGTCTGTCCTTTCTATAGAATGTTCCAGAAAACAGGGAAATCCCAAAGAAAAGATTGTTTGATAATTCCTCAGCAAGTGGCAGGTATAACCACTGAGGGGGGCAGGGCATGAGGGGGTAGAGTGTATTCTCAGGAGACTGGCAAACTACTATTACCTGGGTGAGTGGCAGGAAGTCTAAAAAGGGGGGTGGTCTGAAAGTCCCTCTCTCGGGTGTCTGTGGGGGTGTCCGGACTTTGTGGTAATGATGTTAACAGGGATGGTTCCTCCATCACCACCCCTTCTCCACCATTTAGTGAGAACTGGTATGTTTCAGGTCCCTGGGTACATGCTCTGTGGACGTTATCCCATTAAAGATGACATATGTGGGGGGCTAAGTAAGTTCTTCAAGTCACCTGGTAGGGACAGGAAGGAACTCAACCTGTTGAGTCCCAATGGTCTCAACTGATTCTCCGCCCACCCTTCCTGTGCCCAACACATCACAGCCCCTACATGGTAAACTCCTCGTACTAGCCCCCACCCCCTTACACCAAACCACAGTGCCTGACACTAGAAATGTTCTCTAATATTAGTTTATGTTTCGAAATGATGTAAAAGAAAGTGCATGGGGAAAAATGAGCAGGAGAGACTAGCAGTCCCAACACTTGAACTTGTATCTAACCCAGGCAGCCACTGTTATTGAAAACTCAGGCCTCCATTTCCTTCTATATAAACCAAGCATAATTTATATTTAAATCAGGCATTATATATAAATCAGGAGATTATTGTAAATAGCCTTTACAACTAGTGCATAATATATAGGTATTGCTAAGGTTATATACTTGTGTTGCTTAAGTTCAGCCATCCCAAGACATCAGTCTGATTTAGCTCTTTCTCACTACCCCACCTCCATGCCTCATAGCTCTTAGATTCCTCTATTGTAATCCACACATGGCTGTACAGGAATGAAACTGAAACTCAAGAATCATGTCTGTGAGCCTCTGCTATTTACCTAGCATTTGGTAGATGCTCAGTGGGTTATCAGGGAGCCAATAAAATGAAGGGAAGCCTCTTTGTCTTTTTGTTTGCTTGTGTTGATATTTTGAAGAGTGCAATGGAGCTAGAAAGGAAGGGAAGGAAGGGGATGCTCAAGAGTTTAGATCAAAGGAAATGTTTTCCCCCTAGCTTAAATACTCATTTACCAACCTAAAGGAACTGGAATAAGTCACCTCTCAAATTCTATTCCCATGCTAGGATTTTATTTCATGAAGTGTGTTGAGTAGCAATGCAATATAAAATGTAAGAAGTTCAACCCAAACTATAAACCCCCTCCCCCTTTTTGATTTTACCAAAAGCTGGAACTATTTCTCTCTAGTTATTCATGTTTTATGTATTTTTAAAAGATAAAACAGGGACAAAAACAAGTAGCAGCATCTGTTCCCCACATTTCCCTCCCTCTGACGTCCTCAGGATATTTTCTTCTCTGTTATTTTTTTTCAGATCACACACATCTGAAAATTAAAGGATAAATGCTTCATTTACTGCTAAACAGCTTTCAGGGCTGCCTGTGAATAAGGAGGAAGGCGGGAAGGCAGCCTCAGCTTGCAGCACTCATGTTCCAGGTGGGGTAAAGCAGGGAAACTGCAGGTGGGAGCCCTGAGTTACTGCAAACCCAAAGACTTGATTCTCAACAAGTACCACAGTCCCAGACATGTGTGTATAGTGTGTGCGTGTGTGTGTAAAACTTGTTCTTGAAACAATCTGAGAAAACGCAGGACAAAAAAGTGCTAAACATTATGGCATTTGCCCCAAAGAAATAAGAACTGAGGTATATAGAACACACTTAGAAAACCCAACAGATTTGTAACAAAAATTCCTTGTAATGAAGTTATCTGACAAAGTATGCACTGGGTGTTGTTGAGAGCTGCTGCTGTAGGCTTTTGGTTGTGTCCAGGCAATGATCTGTCATCTTTTGAGATAAGAATTATGTCTAGTTTCTTCTGCCCTTACCAGGAAGAGGCTATCATGGAAAGTTTACCAGTCCCAGTGAGAAAGCTGAGAATCCCAAAGGATGCTTGTGGGAGGGTTAGTGATGGGATGCTGGTTTCCAAGTGTGTTTTTGTCAATTCCACTCTGCCATCTCCCCTATTGGTCTCATGCTTTCCACTCTTCAGATCTTTGCTTTTGCTGTTCCCTCCTAGGATGCTTTTCATAATATTTCTCCCTACTAAAATTCTACTCATTTGTTGCTCTAAGGCTCCAATGCCACTCCCTCTGGAGCTTTGTTAGAGTTCCCAGCTGGAAATCATCGTTCTTCTGAACTTGCCCAGCACCCACTATATCTACTGTCCACTTGGCCTCACATATCCACAGCTGGGTGTCATTGGCATTTATGTGCTAGCTTTTCCTTTCCCCAGAGTCTCCATGCCCTGGAGGCTGGCATTCTTACTTAACACACCTCTTCACTAGCCTGGTCTTCTTTCTCTCCTACTAATGGCTGAGTTCCACTCTTCATCTTCATCTGTTGTACAACTATGGAATAACCTCCTACCTGATTGCCTCTACTTCCAGTTTCCTTGCTCTATTAATGCATACTGCCCTTAATCATCTTTCTATAGGGCAAATCTGTTAAAACATTTTTCTTGTCGAAGAACTTCAGTGGATTCCTGATGCATTTTGATAAAATCACTACACACCAAGTTTCCCACCATTTTGTTTCTTCTAATCCATCCTGTCCCAGATCCCTTCTTTTCCATAAGGTCCATATATTCTACTCTTGGTGAACTACTTGCTTTTTCTGGAACAATTCATGAGTATTCATAGGTCTTTGATGCCAGTCTCACTGCCTGGAATGTCCTTTCCACATTCAATGACCAAGAAAACTCTTGCACTATACTTGAAAATGCAGTTCATATATTACTTTCTTGGGGAATACTTCATCCTCTTGCTAATGATTAGTTTTTTAATGCTTAGGAACATTCTATAACCCTGTCTTGGGTGATGGCTGATTTTTCAGTCTACTTTTAGTGAGGCTTGCTTCTTTAGTTCCTGTGAGATTCCTGTGTCCTCTTATGACTAGCTTTATGACTTCGCTCCCATTTTAAAAGGCAGGGCAACTACTAAACCATTCAGATTTCAATTTCCTTTAGAGCAGGAATGACTCTCCCATTGCATCTTGGCAGAGTAGAACATGTAAGAATGTTCCAGCAAGAACTGGTTGAATGATTAATTGATTGGTTAGCTGGACTGAATTTAAAAAGTTATTCATGTCTTGATATTTGGAACTGTTTCTCCTTGAAGTGTCTCCCATGGAGAATGCAACCTAGATTTGGCCTGTAATAGGTTCTGCCCTTGGCCCTTTTGAGTAGCACTGGTTGAGCATTGTACAAAGAAACTTCATGTTAATTCACTTATTTGAGCTGCTTGTAAGTTCTGAGAAACAATTATTACAATTACCTCCATTTTATAGAGTAGGAAACTGAGGCTTAAAGAAGTGAAGGGATATTGGCCAAGGTCATTACTCATATTACTCACAAAAAATAATAAAACTAAGACTCTAATGTAATCTTAATTACACAGCCTCTCAACCTATACTGATGTTGGCTGTCTCCAACTCACTGGCATGCTTTTAGCTTTCAAAAGCACTGAAAAGTTGGAAACGATGAAAATGTTTCTCATCAATGGAAGCAAAGATGAAAGTCTGGGCTCCAATTCTCCCATTAAGCCAAATACCTTCAAAATCAGCACAAAGCATATAGAGTCCAGGTTCTCTTCTGCTATACCTTTCACTGAAGAAAGTTCATAGAGCTGAAGACCAGATATACAGACCATGATAAAATACGTAGTGTTATACCTCTTTTTACCTCCCAAGAAACCAATAAGAGTAAGAAACAGAAGAGTAAAAAACAAAAGGTCAGAATCTCATTCAAATTTCTACAGAGTTCAATGACTAACAAATGAAAGAAACAACTAAAAAAATCAACCTCCAAGCAATTCCATGAGTACTTAGAGTTTAAAAGACTCTGGACTTTGCTCTCTTGGAACCTTTTAACACATTCTTCAGGATTACAGGGTAATTCAAAGCAGGTCACAGACAAGGAATAACAAGAACCCTCCAAGGCCATGAGAGGGGCATCACCATGGTTCCCTTTCTCACTGTGCCGAGTTGATAACGAGATAGCATGCGGACTCCCCAGGAAAGCCAGCAAAGCTTGAGGGATCTAGAAATTAGTTTTTCTGTCTGCCCTAAGCTGGATCTTGCTTCTGAGGGGGCAGCTCCTTTACAGAACTGGGTGACTTTCTCCTTTTGTATGAGCTCCATCAGTTGTGGTTGACAGGCATGAGTAGGGCTTTCATGAAGATGTTGACTTCTTAGCTAAAGTTAGTGCCTTATCATCGTGACTTCATGTTGCCCAATATGATCCATCTTGTAAAGTGAGGGGATGATTTTTTCAAACAATTTTTAGCATCATCATCATCAAGAACTTCTAATCAATGTTCAATGATCTCTCCTGAGGGAGACAAGTAGAGTGTGGATGACACATAACCCTGGCATATTTTGCATTTGGGTTTGATTAATGTTTGCATTTAATTGGAATGCAGGTGTTCCTAATGTTCTGGAAATGTAGATCATTTCAAAATCAATGTTGAAGGCACAAAACTAGAATTATCTTGGGAAAGCTGAAATTTTCTCATAATGTTGTCTCCCCCATTATGGAGTGACCACTTCATAAGTGGAGGGTCTTACACATTGTCTGTTGAAAGGGATGGTTAAACATCATGCTTTCATTCAATTTGTATCAGATTGCAGGGGGATAACATATGAAGATGTGGGGGTTCTCCTCACAGTGATGTTGAGGAAGCCAAACACCTTTTGAGTTAGGTAACTTTGGTTTTGAATGGCATCCTGCCTTCAAGATATTCATGGTCACTTGTGGGATAAACATATGGTAATTCTATAAAGGAATTAGTTTGCATAACTATATATATATGGCTATATATAACTATATATATAACTATATATATATAACTATATATATAACTATATATATATAGTTATATATATATATATAACATTGGAGACACAGAGACAACTAGAAGGAATTAGTTTTTGAGAAGCCAAGGTCAAAAGTAGTGGAAGTAAGCAAAGCCTTCAGAGCAGAAACAGCCTCTGAGTGGATGTGTTCATACAGCACTTACTACATCTTTACTAAGCAATTACTATGTGTCAGATCTGCTTTAGATATCAGAGATACAGCAGTGAATAAATAATAAATAAGCAAAATGTCTAGTAAGTTATAGAATATTAAAGTCAGTTGAGAAAAATAAAGTAAGAAAGGGGCCAAAGGATTGCAGATGACAGAACAGAATATTAAAGGATGAATTTTGATCATTTGGAAGAGAACTCTTCTTGAGGAGCAATTTTGATGAGCCAAAATGTCCTGGTTAAAAGGCAAAATCTTCTTCTTTTTTATTTTAACCAAGTATAAGAGATACTCTTGATTCTTACTCCAAGTTTTACAATCTATTTAGAGTGGACATTCTACTTAATTAATTCTTATATGGTTTGAATTTTTATGATTGCATATTATTCTTATTATAGTTAGAAAAACTAACAAATTTTTTTTTTTAATTTAGACTCTCAAGGAGACTGGGATTGTCTATAAGGGACCTGTTATTTGATATTTCCTCAACCATTATTATAAAGGAAGTTAATTATATTCAATATAATATTTCATATTAGAGCAGAATTTAGAGAACAATAGTCAACTGAGAATTTCCTGAGTTGATCCTAAGACCAAGGATTATATTTTGCCTTGAATATCCTCTCACCAATGTCAAATGTTTTACTCAACCAAAAATGATCCCTTATGAGAAAAAGAGGTGTCTATCAAATGGAAAAGTAGATACTCCACCAAACAAAGCAAACATATTTAGCTACTAAAAGTATAACCACTGTAAATTTGAGACAGAAATTAGAGAAAACAAGTAAGTTCTCAAAAATGTACAAATGCTTTTTGAAGAGGTTTCTGAGATGAGCATTTGAAAGCCCAACTTTTTGTTTGAATGCCCAGTCTGTTCTGCATCAAATTAAGGAATCCCCATGCCTTAAAAACAATGGCATGGACATGGATTTGATGCCAAGTGCCTCCCCCTCCCCCACTCTTTAAATTCTATTGATGAAGAGAAAAAAATGGGGTCTTATTTCTGTGTACCCATATTGGTTTAACTCATAAGCAAAAGCATGGTTCTTGTACACACTTTATAGAACGCTTGCATCTGAATCAGAATGACATGGGCAATTGCATCCAAAATGCAGATTTCATGGCTCACCTCAGTCCTTTAATTCCTGTCTTTGTGTTGACATTTGCTTTGAATAGCTACAAATATTAGGAGTGATATCACTTCTAATGCTGAGATTTACAATGTTGGTTCCCAACAGGAGTAACTCAATAATACATTTATATATGCATGTATATCTTGGAGATGGGAGAGACTTGCTATGGAATTCCAAGAGGTTTCTGTGTTCCAGCTGAACTATCTGTAGATTTTGATTAAAGCTGTCCTTAACTATTCACATCATCAGGTGTCTGGAAGCTCTTTTATGGCACCTTGGGGGTGGGATGAGGCTGAACCCCAAAGACACTTCATGCCTGGGTGAAGTTTTGGATTTTGTCAGTTGCTCATTTCCCTCCCCATCACCTCTGTGGGTGTCAAAGGACTTATCTCCCTCTGGAGTGGCAGCCCCAACAGCAGGTTACAGGTCACTGGCTTATCACCACTTTACATGGCTTCTCCAAGCAAATGGTGAGCCCTACTTGACTGGGGCGAGAGCCGACTTGATGATTAACTTCAGGCAGACATCTGCTTTTCATTATCCGGGTAGCCGACCAGAGCGGGGTGCTGTTGGGGCTGGTGTGGTCACTTCACAGCCATCAGGATGAGCTATAAAGCAAATTTAACATATCCTGTAATTACAGTCTGCACAGCGCTGAGGGGCTGAGGAATCTGCAGATCTGATTTCAGGCCCCGAAAAAATGTTTATTGTACCTGCTCTACATGTTGATTTACTTGGTGGTCGGGAGGCCTGCTGGAAGCTGGAGACACTGGAGCTGCTACAGGGGCCCAGAGTCTTCTTGTTTAGGTGGTGTTGCTCCTGGGAGCTTCACTGTCTTGTCCCTTAATGCATTTACAGGCTTTGGAATTCAGGCTAATGGAAATGGATGGGTGGATCTGGCCTGGTATAAACAATCCTCACTCTTCTCAGCATGGGTGCTTGGATAGGCCTCCCAGGATCCCTCAGGCAGTGCCTCCAGAGGCCTCTCCAAGATTTACTCTCCTGCTGTGCCCCAGAGGCAGTGACTTCACCCCTACACTCATTCATCTATACCAGGCCTTGATTCAGTATTTTGATCACAATTTCTCTTTTGCTCCTGCAACCAACTCCTTGTCTGTGAGCATGCTGATGCCTATTGAGAAATGGTAGAAACTATGGCTAGGTTGTTTTTTTGAAGGAAACAATAGTGCCTCCTGGGGTGTGAAGAGGAAGAGCCCTCTCTCCTGCCCCAGGACAGAGGGGTGGGAAGTAGCTAATGTCTAGGGATCTTGTAGACTTTGGACAGAACGAACACTGAACCGTGGGTTGGAGAATAGTTTGAAAAGATCAGAAGTCTTAGAATGAGAAATATAAACAACAAGTCATCTGGACATGCCTGATTTCAGGGTATTAAAGTCTACAGTCAATTATCTCGAATTTCAGAGGATATCATTTTCGAACCTTTTAACTTGACATAATAAACTTTATTTTTAGAAAGACAACAAAAAAAAAAGCAGATTGAATTGTTTTCTTAAGGTTGGTTATTCAATAAGCATTGATGGAGAACCCTGCTGTGTGACAGATATTCAAAATAATTTGTTAATTGAATAGAGAAAATAGAAAAAAGGGGGGGAGTTCTGAGCTATCTGTGGTGAAAATGGATAAACTAGAAATATTGATGTTATAAAATATGGAGGCTAATATGGAAACCAGGCTGAACTTAGTGACAGGTTGATGACCAAGGAGGGCAGTATGTGGAGAAGGAGGAAGGCAGACAGTGCTTAAACAAGACTGCATGGAAGAAGGGGGAGTCTCCTGGCTTTAGATTTCCCCGCTCTTAGTCCCAAATCCCTGTTACTGTCTCCTTTCCCATATCAAGTGTTACCTTTAGGGAAACATTGGATGAGTTCATTTAAACAGAAATTTAAATGGCTAATGTCAAGGAATATATTTCAGAAGAAGAAATCACGTGCAGTAGCAAGTTGGTTGGGGAAGTTTGGGGCAGACAGTGTCCAAATGCATGGACAGGTTAACCAAAGAGGGGCTGTCCAGGAGGAAGTAAGATCTGGAAGCTGACCAGTGGGTGAGTGGGCGGGCACTGGGGGAGGCTGCCCTGTGGCTTCTTATGAAACTTCCCTGATCTCATTTTCCATAGACAGGGATATGATGCAGGCTCCCAGGTAGAGACTCAGACTCACTTATCAGTGCTGTACAATGGCTTTCTTATATGTGGAGACTGGGAGGATAAATTGGCAAGACTTAGGCTGAGATTTCCTAAATCATCTATGGTCAGTGACCAGCCTTAAGGAGGAAGCCAGCTAGTTATGGTGGAGGGCTTGGAGTTATGCAGGTTCATCATGTTTGCTCAAACTGAAATCACTCCTGTCAGATCTTTGCCCCCCATGCCCCTGCCTCTCTCTCTCTCTCTCACTCTCTCTTTCTCTGGCTATTTCAAAAAGAGTGATGCTGGGTAATTGAAGGGTTGCAAGAAAATGGGCACTTTGTGGATGTACTGAATGATATATGAGGACAGTGAGAGCGGTTTTACTTTGATTTAGTGATCAGTTTTCTCAATTTTAGTTTAGTAAAGGCTTCTCCCAGTTTGCCTCTTTCACATGAGCTATGAAAATCCCAGAATGCCTGACATTTTTATAGATCTAAAAAATGAAAACCTATACTTCCACCATAGGTGTTTAAAAAAAAGTAAGGATAATGTTATTTTATGTTTAAAAGTCTTCACATTTGGGAAACTGAGGAAACAACAAATAGAAAATTTAGCCAATAATGTGTCTATAAAGTTGGTGATTTTCCCTCAGAAATACAATAAATTTATTAAAAAGGATTAAAAGAGGCAGAGACCTACAAGAGAAAAAGAAATAAAATAATTGGAAGCTGGAAAGTGAATAGAGCAGTATTAAGTAGCTCTGCATTTTAGAGAATGTTGAAAAATTAAACACCTGTAGGCAGGAAGGATCATTAAAGAGTAAGTTGCAGAACTTTGGAAAGAACTCCAAATTAAAAGCACAGGTCTGAATAAAGAGACCCAGGTCCTGTTCACTAATCTGGAAAACTATTTCCTGCTTCCCCCACCTGATCACAAGATCATAAAGTTCACTCTCAGGAGAGGCAGAGATAGAGAGACACTTGGTTCAATGATATCGGACACAGCAGAAGAGGGGGTATCACATAGAAAAGTAAAGGTTTACACACAGCCCAGTTTCTGTTCCTTAGCAGTTCTTGGAAAGTGGATAGCTCCCCTTCTGGCAGGAGATTGTCTATTTTATCTATGGAGAAGCTTGATAAGGAGATGAGAGATAAAGATACTGAGAGAAATTTCCCAAGGATATGGCTAGATCTCCATCTTCAGTAGAGCTCACAATTGTGAAGAAGATTCAAGTGAAACAAGTTTACTATTACATAAGGATGGATAATTAAAGATCACCAAACACTTGAGGAAATACTTTAAGCTGAAAATAGAATTAAATTGCAACAAATACAACATCACAGAATTAGAGAGAAGTAAGTAAATAATGACACCAAAAAAAATGGAGCTCAGAGAAAGGGATGGTAAACCAAATGACAGAAGCAAACTTGAAAGTAAATCTTCCCCAATTAATGAACAGTCTAAGAAATATGTAAAGATATTATAGAAGAAAAAAATAGTAGTTTTTAAAAAAAGTGACACTGAAGGGAAAAACCTTTGCAAGAAAAAAACAAAGCAATGTAACCAATATACAACTGAAAAATTAGATTAAAAAGAACCAAAATGTAAATAGCTAGAAAATAAAAGAAAAATAAAAATACTAGAAAAATAAAGATAAAAAGATAAAGACACTATGAAATAAAGATAAGAAAGTTAAATGACTAGCTCAGAACTAATATACATTCCAAAAAGAAAGAATAGATAAAATGGAAGTCATAAATAAAATCAGCATCTTATGCCTTATCAAAAGAGAAGTCATGGGATCTCTCACTCTGTCTCTTTCTCTCTCTCTGTTCTCTTGTGTCCGTAAATACAACAATAAGTGAGCTATTTGCAAATCAGGAAGCAGATTCTTATCAGACAGCAGATCTGTTAACCCCTAGATCTTGGACTTCTGAACCACAAGTATCTGTGAGAAGCAAATCTGTGTCATTTATAAGTACCTCAATTTATGGTATTTTTGAAAATTGCAACCCAGACTAAGATACCATCCTAACAGGCATGAGGTAATATCTCATATGGTATTGGTTTGCATTTCCCTGTGGGATATGCATCTATCCAGTCATAAGAAGGAGGAAGTACTGACATATGATACAACATGGGTGGACTTTGGGAACATTCTGCTAAGTGAAATAATTCAGGCGCCATTGGACGTATGTTGCATGATTCCATTTATATCTAAGTGCAAAGGAAATTGTCTGGGGTTAGAAAGGAGGTGATGGTTAAAGAAAACTGAATTATCTTCTTGTATTGTAAAACAATAGTTAAAACCTGAAGTGAAAAATGCTAATCATGTTAAATATGTTATTCAAAATATGGAGGCAATTATTTAAAGAAGCACTGAAGAAGTGAAAAAGGGTTGCCTATGGGGAGCAGATTTGAGTGATGAGGTGGTAAGGAACAGAAAATTGTCAGTTTTTCTAATATGGCAAGAGTGTTATATATATATATATATATATATATATGAGTGTTATATAATATATGTACACATATATTATATATATAATATATATGTATATATACATATATAATTGAATCTAAAGACTTTTGATTACATGATGCATATTGATTTCAGATGTTAAAATGATGTGATGTTAAAATAAAATGATGTGCTTTACATAAATTGTATGTATTCTTTAAGCAAGTATCTTGTACACAATTTGATAAAAAAGGAAAGAATGAAGTAGATACAGCATCCACCCTTCCATGTTGGTGCACATCTCTCATTTCTGCCATCTACAATTCTATTCTCCAACCCTCAAGACACCTTCCATGATGTCTCCTCCCTGCAGGAAGGTGCTGGTACATGTCCTTGGCTTTAACAGCTCTTTATACTAATCTCCAGGACCATACTGCTCACCCTACCTTCAAATTTCCTGCTTCCCTGTCTTTCCAAAAGATCGTAAATATTTTCAGGTTGAGGACTGATGACCATCATTGTGTCTCCCAGGGCCTGACATGGTGCCTGCATGTAACAGTGGCTCCACCACTGTTTTGAGTGGAAGGGTGCTTTACCAAGACTTGAGGGGTAGAGGTCTTTTATCTTTATTTGGTAGATTAAATCCAAATCAAAATTTAAAAAATGAGTGACTTCTGGTGAAGAATAGAGATAAGTGGAAGTCGCTTCCCTCTTGCTTGGTTCTAGACAGGCAGAGAGTTGGGGAACCGCTTCCTCTCACCAATCCTGAGAATTGCTGCCCAACCCTCACCACCATTTTCCCCCTCTGCATCTTGTCTGTCTTTGGTTTTTGAGGAGAAGATTAGGGAAGATAACTAGAGGAGAGAGAGAAGGCTAAGCTGTCTGGAGGATGCTTCTGCTAGGCAGAGTGGAGAGTGAGATTTACACTGCTGAGGATGAGAGTCCACCTGGTCCTTGGGCTGCTGTAGCCTAGTTGGTCTCAGACTGGCTGGCTACTTTTTTTTAATTAATTTTTTTAATTGATCACACACACATGTATCATCATTGTCTGCCCCTCCTATCACCTTATCACCCATGAATGATCTTAGTCTTTTGTGTCCTCCCCCTACCCCATTTCTCCCCTCCTCTCCCCCTCTCGCTCTGTTTCAGTTCTATATTTTTGGCAGTTTTATGTTTTTCTTGTCTGTTTGTTTATAGTTTTTCCTAACTCCATGTAAATAAGACCATCCCATATTTCTCTTTTCCTTTTGGCTTGTTTCCTCTGAGGTAATACCTTCTAGCTCCATCCATGTTGCTGCAAATGACATAAGGTTGTCTTCTATGATTGATGGATAATATTCTTTTGTGTAAATAAACCACATCCCTTTCAGCTATTTGTCAGATTTGGGGCATTTGAGTTGTTTCCATTTCTTGGCAATTGTAAATAGTGCTACAATAAATATGCATGTGCAGGTGTCCTTATGGATTAGTGTTTTTTTATCCTTTGGGTAGGTTCCCAGTAGTGGGATTATTTGGTCGAATGGTAATTTCTACTTTTAATTGTTTGAGGGTCCTCTACACTGGCTGCCTACTTTGCAGGGGAAATGAAGAGATACCCCTTGTTGAAAATTTACCAAGGATTTAAAACAATGACAGTAAAATAGCAAAACAAGCATGGGTCCCTGAGTTGGGAGACCTGTGTTCCTCTGAGTTTCCTCCATGGGGGGCTAGTATTACTAGGCTTTGAAGATGAGTTTCCCTGGTTAGTATTTTTTTTAGAAGTTCTTAGTAAATCTTTTGGATATTAAAAGGGGTAAAGAGGGAAGGGGAAGGTTATGGGGTAGAGCTCAATGGACTATGGTGGAGGTTGTTATGGGACAATCACGATGACTACAGCTGAGAGGAAAAATTCTGCTGTGTCGATGTATTAACAAGGATGTAAAACAAGGGTACTTCATTTAACTAACTAACTAATTAACTGCCTAACTAGCAAGTCAGAATAGTAAACAGGAAAAATAACAAAAGGAATAAAGAAGCACAGAAAGGGATAAAACATGATGTCAAAACAGTTGAAGCACTGTATGTACCCATGCTCTCCAGAGGCTGCCAATATTCTTCCAAACCTTGAGAATTATTCCCACACCTGTCTACACTTTCACTCCACACACCAAATAAGGATTTATCTATTTTATTTATCTATTTTCTTGTGATCCTTTTAAAAATTTGATTACATATATATTTTTTTACATCGTTATATTCTTCCACCATCTTGTCTTCCATGAATCATCATCTCAATCTTCTGTACCTTAATCTTAACCTCTTAATCCTTGTATCTTAATCTCTCCCTCCCCAGGTTTTACCCACCTCCTCCTCTCTTGCTTTACGCTTCAGTTCTTTTGACAGTTTTAAATTTTACTTTTCCTTTTGTTTTTTTCTATGTCCCACATCTAGGTGACATCATCCCATAGTTCTTTTTTTCTCTTATTTATCTAGTTTCTAATTAATTTTATTTATTTTTTACTTTGCAATAATTATTTTATTTTCATTTCCACCTCAGTTATGTTTTTTTAAGGTAAAATAAGTTTACATCATCATACTTGTTTTAAGGGTTATATGTTCAAACCTCTACAAATATATACTTTCTCACTGTGTCTATCACCAAAACCCCAATAATCCTCAGTCATGATCCCTTGGCCCTCTGTACCCTCCCCTCCAAGTTCCCACACTGTACCCTCCCCTTCTGGCTGCATCAGTTTTGTGGTCAGATATCAAGGATTTATTAATGGTTTTATTTTACTGGTTTTACTCTTTAATGGCTCTCTCTATATTCTGCAGATATGTGAAGCCAATGGGTTTTGTCTTTCTTCTTCGGATCTCTCTTAGCATTATCCTCTTTAGATAAACCATGAATTTTACTGGATGCAGGAGAGACTTTCCAAAGGCAATAGAGGATAGGTCTGAATCCCCTTAGATCCATGAATCATGAACTCCAAGTCAGTATGAATCAGGCACCCTGACTCCATTCTTTGCACTTTTATTCATTGCTTATGTTTTTCTACCTCACTAACCTCCTGCCCTTGGTTTAGAATGCAGACACTTTTCCTTTCTGTAGAGTGTGCCTTGCCCCATTTAGTTTCACTTATTCTTGCTTCTTTTGAAATACAAAACACAATGGAGTCCAGGCTCTGGGCCCCCTCCTGTCTCTGACTCAGTTGTTCCTGCCCAGGTCATTGGCTAGTTGAGTGATCACTTTTGAATATCTTAAATTCCAAAGCATCATGGCTCTAGAAGTTAAAAAAAAAAAATCTGGTTTTTTTTTTTTGAATCATCAAAGAGATGTATTAAAAAAACTAGAAGGAAGTGGATTTAGAAATAAATATTTGGTAAAAGTCATGTTTATGAATTTTAAAGATGAGCCATGGGAGAAGAGAAGGCTGTGTTCAGCCCCTAGCTACATGCAGCCAGAAAAATGGTGCATTTTGCCAAAATTGAGGACTTGATCCCAGAGAGTGGGACTAGGACTCTGTAATTGGCCCACATGATTATAATACTTAAAAAATTAATAGTTTGCATGTCCTCACTGCCTTCCAGCATTGAAATCCCCTTAAGCTTGGCCCAGCTGGTGAGTAGGCTGTAGATGACTATCAGAACTGGGAGACCCTAGTAATATAATCAATGGTGGTCTCACCAGTGGTTCTGTGTTTTGGGACTGACTTATTGACATGACAGCTGATGCAGTTGGGTTAGGAGTTCAGGGATGGAATGGATAGACCTTTGATCTGAATTGATTGAAATAAAAGAGACCAAGCCATCCCTGATTCCCCACACTGATTTCAGACCCAGAGCTCTTGTAAGCTCAGGCAATTAATAGGGTCACAAAATGCCAATCTTAGCAACAGGATTCCTAGCACAGGGAGTGATTACAAATTTGATTCATGTGCTGATCCCCAAATCGCTCTGGTCTCATTATTGTTTGAAACATGAAGATAAAAGTTAACACAGCCCCCGTGAGTCATGGTCGGGCTTCACATTACAGAAACAGCCATCCTTGGAGGAGAATTGAGGACAAAGCCTTTGAGAGTGGGTACAAATGAGAGCAGGGAACAAGGCCGCTTGAAATCCAGTGTCTGGTTCCCAGGAACTTAGCGCCAGATAGCTGTTCCCTGGTAAGAGCACTTCTCATTAGTCATTTCCATTAATAAACACACGCGATTGCCATATGGAAATATGATCTGCAGCCCCAATTCCTCCGAAAATAGAGCATTCCCAATTGTAGCTATTTAACTTCTTTCAGAAATATTCTTCTGATTCTTCCTTCAGTAAGACGTTTCTTAAACATTCGGGGGAGGAGAAAGGATAGGAACAGGCTACAGGGGAACCTGACCTGAAAATGGTCCCCAGATGAGTAGACACTCTTGGCCTCCTCATACCCAAGAAAACTTGGGAGCCAGTGACAGCTGAGTAGTCAAGGATACCTTTGTGGCCAGAACCAGGTGATCAACTATGATGTTCGTCATGATGGCATTGTGTTGCAGGAGAAAGCACAGGGAGCTTGGGTTTGAACATTGACCAGGTCTTGATTAGTTGTGTGATTCTGGGAAAATTATTGAACCTCTCTGGGCCTCAATTTTCTCACTGAAATCTCAGTAATGGCTACACTCAGCCTAAAGCAAGGTGGTCATTTGATTTACTAAGGGAGCAAGGTTTTAGTAAGTAGGTCCTCTGCTGAGTAGCGTCCGTTGTGTCTGCTTCTCGTCTGGGAAGGGAAACAATTTGTATAGAGGTCAGTTCCAATGGCCCATATACTGGAATTACTGCCATTTTCAAACTGAGAGGTTTACTTTTTTAAAACTTGATTTGATCTACCTCAATTTTCCTTCTTACCCTTGGAATCCCAATGTATGCGTTCTCAGTATCCACATGGTTTAGAAGCAAAAGTATCTTAACTCTTAGTTAAAATTAACTTAACTTTTTTTTTTTTTTTTTGAGACTAGGTCTTGCTATTTTTGCCTGTGGAACCACAGACTCATGTTTCCCGGGGTACCACAGACTCAAGCAATCCCCAGCCTCAGCTTCCCAGGTAGCTGGGATTACAGGCACGCGCCACCACACCCAGCTATTTTTTTGAGACTAGGTCTCACTACGTGCCCCCAGCAGGACTCAAACTGCAATCCCTGGCCCCGGCCATGGCTTTCTAGGCTGCCACCTACAGGCATGCGCAACCATGCCTGGCCTAAAATTAACTTAACTCTTAGTTAAGTTAGTTCAATTGCTAAATAAGTTGCTAACTGAACTCTTAGTTCAATTACTGAAAAAACATAAAATATAGTGCAAGGGATATAATATGAAATTTAAAAATAGTGAAAAATGGAGTTAAACATGTTTGTTGGTAGTAACAACAAGCTTAGAAGTAACCTAGATATTCAATGGTGGGGAATCACCTAAACAAAGAAATACTATGTAGCCCTTGAAATATAGTTGTAGAAGAAAGTATAATATCATCAGGAAATATTAATAGTATGTGGCTAAGTAAAAAAAAAAAATTTAGCTGCAAATCAAAGATGCTAACAGGTATATAGATGTTTTGTTCTTTTTCATTGTCTCAAAAGCATAATATTAAAATGAAATTAAAATATAAAATTAACCACCTTAGATTTTATTTTTAATGTACAGGTCAATAAAGTGTATTTACATCGTTGTGTAACCAATCACTAGTTCTTTCTCATTTTGCAAAATTAAAACTTTACCCACTGAAACAACATCTTGCTCTTCTAACTTCAGCCACTAGCAGCTACCGTACTACTTTCTGTCTGGATGAATTTGGCTACTCGAAGTGTCTCATATAAGTGGAATCAGATAGTATTTATCCTTTTATGTCTGGCTTATTTCACTTCAACCAGTGTCTCATGTGATATGATTTCCTTGTTTCTAAAGGTTGAATCACATTCCATTGTATGTCTATGTCATATTTTGTTATCTTCTAATTCATTTGGGTTGCTTCTTACTACCTCTTGACATTGATAAAATATGCTGCTGTGAACATGGGGGTGTAAATACCTCTCTTCTTTGAAATCTTGTTTTAAGTTCTTTTGGATATATTCCCAAGAGTCATATTACAGAATAATGAATTCTATTTTCATAAGAAATTTCTACACTGTTGCCCACAGAAGCTGCACAATTTTATATTCCCACCAACAGAGCATATGAGTACCCTTTCCTCTACGTCCTCACCAACACTTCACTTGTTAGTCTCTGTTGTTGTTTTAATAGTAGCTATTTTCTTTTTGCGCTTTGATCCATCTCCTCATTTGTTTTTCATTACAACTAACCACTTCTTGTTTAATTAGAAAACCCACAATAAAAGTCAAGTAAAAAACATGGTGAAGGGACGGATATTTTCTTTTTCAACTTATTTATCTGTTTTTTTTACATCATTGTTAATTTTTAAGACTGATGTTTTCTGTGTATTACTTATAAAATCTAACACCATGGAAAAATGTTGAACATTGTTGACACACAGAACTTACCTATTCCAAGGTCTTCCATAACTTTGAGTCTGTCAATCGGAGTGTTAGGGATCATTTCTATCAGGGTTACCTGAGAAAAATAGTGTTGACATTTTTGTTTGCACATTAGGAAAACAAAGATTTAGGTTGCTTCTATAATTCCACAAATAAACTAATTGAATTTAGAAAATTAAAAATATTTTAATGTAAAAGACTAGTTAAAACAAGATTCTTAGATTTTTATGAAATAATGGACTAATCTGTTGAAGAAAATAGCTAGGTTGCTATGTGGCTCCATATGCTGTCTTTAATATTTTGTTGACAATTGGCTTGAATTGTTCAAAGTTAGCTTTCAATACAGTACCACCACAGTTATTTGTTGATGAGCCTACTAAGAGATAGGTGCTTTGAATAATCCTGTCAATAAGGCAGATAATTTTATTTTATAGTTGAACAACTCGGGCATAGATATATTCACCAGCTCACCAAGTATAGAAATGTATCAGGTTCACTGAAGCTGACTATGAGAAAACTGGCAAATGTGGAAATAGGCTCAGGTACTGGGAGAGACTTTGGACATGTGAAAAATGTGCATATTACTTCAATGGTAGCCTTAGGGAAGAAATTGCCCTAAATTCTTTTCTGCTTAAGCTCTTGATTTTGTCTTCTGTGTTTTGAAGTTAATTGATTTTTCAGTTTGGTTCAAGAGCTTTTAAAAGTAGCAGCTGGGGGATCATTGATGGAGGGTTGATCTAGTCCAATAGTTGTAAGAAGGCTATTTTGCAATGCGTAGCTTTCTTTACCCTTCTCAATATTTCCTCATCAGAGAATAAAGACTCGCCTACAGCACTTGATACCATGAAATGAATCATTTCAGGCTACTTAAGTAAATCAAAAAAATTCTGCTGTACCACCTTCTTCCTTCTCTGCTTCCTTTGAAAGGATTTGAATATCCTTGAACTATAAGATTAAAGAACGAAAAACTTGAATGTTTTTCCCCAGTGTTAGGGTTGAGTGAAAATAGCAGTCAAAACAAAGAAAGAAAGGAATAACGTGTAGTGTGTCTTGGTGCATGCGTATGCTGGCAAGGCTTAGGAGGGAGGGCAATGCAAATGAGCAAAAAACATTTTTAACTTAATTGAAGTAACAGGGTGGCATAGAAAATTATATTACTTTTTGCAGTTGAACAGAAACAAGAACACCTGTACAACAGGGCACTTTGGCCGCAGATACTGCCTTGCATATCAAGAGAGTTGCAGTGAGTTACTTAATGTTCTTTCATTCCCATCTTCCCTGTTTCTGGGTACTATTATTATCTCCATATCACTCGAGCACGTTCTGGCATAGAGAAATGGCATTAAGCGCACACAGCTGAGAAGGGCCAGAACTGGTACCGTGGTCTGTAAAGTCCTGAACTTGTATTTACAGGCAGGTCATTCTGTCTCAGAGAGAAAGTAAATGAGATGAAAATAAGAAATGAGATGAACAGAGCTTATGCAGCTCCAAGTTAGCAGATGGTATGAGAAGAAAAGAGGACCTTGAATATGAGGCTTACTGTCTACATTGGACTAGTTTCCAACTGGATCTTTGTCCAAGAGTTTGTGAGTCTAGAGACCCTGTTGTTCTGCCTCCCACCAACCAGCTCCCTCTTCTCACTGGACTGGCCAACTCTCTTTGTCCCCAGTGGGAAGAGGATGGGTGGGGGTGGGTGAGCAAATAAGGATAATGATGACTTTAGATTGTCAGGTGAGCCAGCAGTGCAGTCCCAGGGCAGAGGAAGCTGAGTCGAAGGGAAAGGTTAGTTAAAGCAGTAATACTTTATGGCTTACTAATGAATTCCATTTTATAGTCCAACTCCCTTAAGTTGTCTCTTCCTGTGATTAATTCCTGTTCTCCCAGTCCCCTTTAAGCAGACATTGTTGATAGGGAGTGTTCAGTGTTGAATGAGTAAAACATACTAATGCATGTTCTCTTCAACCAGAGATAACCTTGCTTTAACCATGATGGATACAACTTTTACAAGGGAAGATACCATCAGAAAAGGGGGCTTTGGCTTATGCATTTGACACTCAGGTACAAGCTCATTGCTTAGCAGCATTTCAATCTCTCTCTCACAAACATTTTTTAAAATAATTTGATCAGTCTTTCATTGTCACTAAAATGAAATGATTCATTAATTTACTATGGTAAATAACTCAACTGACAGCTTTGTTCTGGATTGAATCAACTCTCTTCTCTTCCCTGTCCACCAAATACTCATACCTTTTCTTCTTCAGTTAACCATAAGACAAAGAAGTAGGATTTCTGAGAAAGTCATAGAGCTTAAAAGTCATTAAATTATACAGGATTAGAAGTGACTCCTTTTCGGGGTCAAGGACCTTTAATTCTCCTTATGTGTGTTTGTGTGCTTGGACTTGGAGGCAGAACAGAGAGGATTTTCTGGTTTAGGCTTATGCACTTTTTGTTTCAGCCCAACTTGACTCCAACCCAGACTTCTTCATTTTGGCCCAGGCCACCAAAATATACAGAATAAAACCACCTGTCACTAGTGATAGTTATTTATCAGGATGTGTCTATTTGAGAAAGTGCTAGTAAAAGGGGAGGTATGAGCTGGGACTCAAGTGGGCAACAGATCAGAGCATATGCCCACACGATGGACAAGTCCATGTGAAAATAGAAAGAGAAAAACAAAGCAAAGCTATCTTTGTGTGAACAAGTTATCCACATGTCCACTCTCTTCCAGCTCTTACAAAGGATCTCTTCCATGTTGGCAGAAGTCTTTAGTTTAAAGAGGAAAAAAAACAATCTCTCTCTCCCAGAACTGATAACCAAAAATAATGCTGTTATATTTTCTGTCTAATAAGCACAAGAAGTTCCATAACTCCCTTGATTAAGCATATTATCCTTTTTCAGAAAGTCAGCTTGATTTATGCAAAAAGTGATTTGGACATACTTTCTCCGGCCATGGAGATTTCATAATTCCTAGTGTATGTCTGGAAAATCTCCTCTGGTCATGAGTCCAAACCAAATTAATGTCTTCCAGAGTGACCTGAGGGATTAATGAGGTTTTTGCTGTCAGTTCTACCCATCCAGGGTCAAGTAAATCATTTGCTGGCTCTCTGACTCCACGTTGGATGATAACAACACTGCAGATGCCTTTGAAATACAGCATCACTGACACTCTCCGTCCATCTGCTGGGACATATTTTAGGCTCTGCTTCTCTTTCTGCTGTAAACTCAGCCTTTAATGGAGTCAGTAATTGCTGATAAATGGGGTATCAATGAAGTCAGCATACTGGAGGTTTCCCCATTCTTTTCTGCTGGTGTGTACTAGCTAAATCTTCTCTGACATGGGCCTGAAATTATTGTGTGCCTAGCCCTTTAATTCCCCAGCTTGTATTCTTGGCCGAATTCTTAATCTTCCCTCTTTTTGTACAAATGTGAGCTGGATGGTAAGAAGTTTTCCTGGATACCTGTGTTCTTCCTGCCAGAAGAAGTTGTAAAACCTGTTGTCAGATCACATCTGCAGATCTGGAGTCTAGGGGTTTTCTACCCCAATTGTGCTTCCACCATAGTACTAGCATCCACTCCTTCATGGACTGAAAGTATGAAAATGTTTCCAAAACTTTGAAAGAAATGTCTCTGATATATCTGTACTTTTAAGTTTCAAGTTTTAGTGTTTGTCACTAAACATCCTGATTTTCATCTTTCTCTGATAAATAGGGACTAAAAGTAAAAAAGGCAGTATATCCATTCTATGGAATACTATTCAGTCATAAGGTAAAACAAAACAGACATTTTTAGCAAAATAGTGGGAGTTTGAAAGGATCATGTGTAGTAAAGCAAGTCAGAATGGTAAAAACAAAACACAACTTTTATATAGGAGGCAATTTGACAAGGTAAAATACTTACAAAAATGAGCATGCATTAGTACACACCATGCCGACTCTGAAATTAAGGGAAAGGGGAGTAAAAGAGACAAGGGGATATAAGAAAGGTTGGTGGGGGGGAGATTAGCAATAAAAAATGACTTAAAAAACAGGTATTCTTCATTCAGCAATCAAAAAGGATAAGCTCATGCCCTTTGAAACAACATGGATAGAAATAGAAGAGATTGTGCTAAGTGAAATATATCAGAAGGAAAAAGAAAAATATCATATGGTCTTACTTATGGGGGGAAAATATGGACTCTGAGCAAAAAAAAAGCAGGGAAAAGTCAAAAATTGTAGGCAAACCATGGATCTGAAGCATACAACAGAGGAGAGGGAGGCAGAGAGGTCAAAATAAGAAAGGGATGAGTATAAGGGACTAAGATGATGGTTCATGGTATTCTGGGGGTGGAAGAGTTATGGAGACTACACTTGATAGGAAAAATAAAATATTGTGCAAAATGAACACCAAAGTAAGAAAATTTTAAAAATAAATTAATAAAAAGCAAACAGATATCTCATAAAACAGATACACTGATCAATGGAATAGAACTGAGAGCTTGGAAATAAACAAAAGCATAAAATGAAGAAAGGAGAGTCAATTTAACAGATCATGCTGGTCAAATTGGACACACAAAGAATGAAGCTATCTCATACTATTTTATACCATGGACAAAAATTAACTCAAAGGGCACTGAAGACATGGAGTAAGACCTCAACTCATAAAATACAGTGATGAAAACATAGATAAAATATCAGATGTCAAGTTGGAATATATGGTTAAATATAAAAAAAAGTAAAAAGGACATAATGACAGTCTCTCTTTTCTCATTTCTTCATTTTATTTAATTTTGCAATTCTTACGAGTAGCTGCTGATAATAACAACACAGGCAGGGTTGGTTGATTTTTTGGGGGGGTCTTTAGCCACATGTTCAGAGGAACTTGTTGCTTTCAACTGATACTTCCAAAATAGAAAACCCCACTGAAATTACCTACCAACCACGGGTCTTAGCTACCTGAGCATGACCCTATTCTAGTGAGAATGGAAGGGTTAAAGCAAGTGTAGTTGGAGTGTCCTTAACCTTCCCAGCCTTAGTTTTCTCAGATGTAAAATGGGTATAGCTATACCTGCCCTTCTTATCACAGGCCTTGGGAATATGTCTGTGCTTGCTATTTATACATTTTTTTGAGTACTCATGTGCTTATTATGAACCAAGTACCTTTCCCCTATTATCTCAATCCTCACAAAACACCAAATTTTCATTTTACTGATAAGGAAATAGAGAAACCATTAAGGTAGAGCAAAAGAAGGAAGGAAAGAAAGAAGGGAAGGAAGGTGAAAAGAAGGAAAGAAAGCATCAATAGAATAATGGCATTAAAATAGGTTTATAGCTCTTCCTATACACTTTTCAAACTCTTTATTTTATCTTTCCTCCTCATAAACTCTGTTAGGTATTTATTGATATGCCTTTTTCATTGGTTTTTAGAGAGACAATGAGAGGTTTCCTCATGGTCTCACAAGTCAGGAAGGGAAGGCCTGCTGCTTCGAAGAGACACAGTGATTGTAAATATGCTTCAAGAAAAGAAAGGATCATGTTAATAATATCACAAGATGCCCAACCATCTTGGGGAAGGATGTGCTCCACTAACACAAGTTGAAAAATAGCCTGTTCCACACATATTTTAGATTAGACCATAAAACAAACAAACAATAAACCAAACCACTATGGGCAAGCAAGTTGTGACCAAGGAATGACCAGCAGGATCAGGGAAGATGTGGAAAAAAAGAGCAAATTCTGAAAGGAATGTCAGGGAATTTGGTGGAAAGTGGGTCAGAGGCTAAGATGAAACCCTGCTGAATAATCTTGATAAAACACTGAAAATGTCAGGCAAGCTAAACCTCTGAGGCTTCGCATCCATTTTTGATTTTGTTCAGCTGGGAAATACCTCAGAAGTTTTTCCTCTGAAGTTTGTCTGCTTGTTGCCATGGTTTGGAAACCAATGTGTGGTAGATGGAGCTATTTTCATTTCAAGTAAAACAAAAAGTAAAAGAAAGATTAGAATTAACTTTCAGGGACTGAAAAGATTTGCTTTTTTTTTTTTTTTATTTCCTTAGATCCTTAGGCATTGAACACCTCAACTTGAACTTAAGTTCTAGAAACTTCCCCATTGTAACAGCCGACTGGAAAATGTGTGTGGTCTGTGGGGAGAAGGTAGATTTTATTTCTCTAAAAGAGAGTAAGATTATTTGGCCAGCAACAAATGTAGGTTAGGGTGTGCAGTTTACAGGAACCTTAGAAGTACTGCCCACAGCCCTACTGCTTTGGTGGCCTGGGCAACATGGGCTCCATGGACTTCTTTGTGGAAAAGCCTATTTATTTGAAAATCTTTGCTGATACCTACTTGAGAAAAGCCCTTAGCAGGTGGATGGATACTTGGGCATCATTTTTTTCACCTGAAAAATGGTGGTGGTGGTGGATAATACGTAGCTCGCAGTGCTCTGGTGAATATAAAGTAGATCAAGTATGTGACTGGTTCTGCACATTTTAAGGCACCAGCAGCAACTGTAGCTTACTATTATATTGCCTCCCCCAATTTATATGTAGAATCAAGTGAAAATGAAAATCCAGGGTCTTTTAGAAGCAATAGGTAGGAAGGCAAGAGTGTAGCAGGCATAGGGTCAATAGTGGTGTTGGTGGCAATAGGTGTGTGGGTACGGTCTGAACACTTGTATGTTTGATTTTGCAGTTGACAAAACTTTCTTGCTTTGATCCCATCTTTCCTCCATTTTTTTCTCCTGCAGAAGAACCCAAATATTATTACACAGGCCCTGAACATGTGGTGAAATGAATACCTTTATATCCCTTAAATTCAGCACCAAAATGCATTATATTCAGGTTCTTAGAACTGTTGGCAAAAAGCAAAATAAAGTTTCATTACCTTAATTTCCCAAACAACTCTTCAGCCTATCATACAACAGCATGACATGAAATTCAATGGCATACTCAGAAATTTCTAATACATCAGCTACAAGTTCTGCAAGTTTCTTGTCTTGTGCATTCAACCTGCTTCTGGAAAATTCTCTTATGGAGGCTGCAGACAACTTCCTGCTTGGAAAGTTCTCATTTTTCAAACTACCCAGTGATTGCTCTGGGAAGACAGACAACCTTGTCCTTCATTTGATCATAGCATAATTAATCCTGATCCTTGAGGATTCAGTAGCCAGCAGTATCAAAAGATGGAGTTTCCCATCAGTTAGCATTTGGGGGCTAATGTAGTGGGCAAGAAGTCATTCCCACACAAGATGAAGAGGCAACAGCCATGTGCTTTGAAGGTGAACTTTTAAGAGCAGATGTTCAGGCACTGGCACACCTGGGATCTCATCTCTGGGAGCTGAGAGGTATTTGAAAAGTCTTCCGTTCTACTAGAAAGAGCAATGACCATGGCACTGCAATACTATGGTATGGTCACACTTTATGATGTGTGATATGCTTCTGAGGTCGAAAGAGCCAAGTCCACATCCCTGAATGTGACCCCATGAAAATGATTTGATCTTGCACACTGCCTGGCTCGGGACATAGTGCCCACTAATGCCCACTAAATGCATACTGAATGAGTGCCCAATAAATGCTGAATGAGTAATAAATGAAAGAACAAATTGTGACAGCATCTGTGGTCAGTGACCAGGGAGGAACTATGCTCCTGGATGGAAAACAGACCTTAAGCAAGATCCTGAACAATAGGAAGGAGATTTTATCACTATGATTCTGACTGGGAATCAAGGTGATGTTTTTTTGACTTGGAGGATGCTCCTGGGGAGAGAATGGAGGTCATGTGGGGTCTACACAGGTGTTTGGGCAGGGGTTGGTAAACAAAAGATCTACTGCCAAGGTAAGCAGGGTGAGATTTAACCTGAGATGAGAAGATAAAGAAGACAGGGAACATTTTCAGTGAAAATGTGATATGAATGCAGATCTGTCTGTCATATGCATCTACATATCTAGAAAGGTGGAGAGATAGGAAGGAGGGAAGAAAGTGAGAGAGAGCAAGCAAGCAGTCATTTCTGCAGGCTCTATCAATATCTGCCAAATAAGTTACTCCAGAGTTGTGAAGGGAAATCTGGTGAGCAAAGGATAGTAGAATGTTCCTCAGAGATAGGCAGAGGGGCAGTTCCCCAGAGAAAAGTAGGTAACTCCAGTTTTCAAGCCTTGACTCAAGGATGCTATATTACCAAGGATGAGTAGAGAAGAGATCAGTCTACTGAAGCTTACAGAGACTTGCAGGAGAGACTTTGCTCAGATGGGGCATTTGTACAGTGGGACTACATCCATGTTGGGGTTAATGGGGACCTGGTCAGCCATTGTGGGTCCTATGAAGATGTTGGGGTGTGAATTGTCCCTTATAGGGTGTCCCAAAGACAATGGCAATGCACCTGTATATTCTGTATATTCTGTATATTCTCTGAACCCTGTTGAAGCCCCTGTGGAGTAGGAGTAACCTGTGGAGCAGGAGGTTTACATATTCTGTGGGGAATGTTTGTTAAGAATATCAACTCCTGTGACATTCTCATGTGTGCTTATTTCACATCAGTGTAATATGGGTTTGCAGCTGTCTAGTCGGTTGGCCTTTAGAAAGGCAGTTTAAATGCTACCATGAAATGATTGCCTACAAGTAGGGTTTAATGAAGTGTAAGTTTCAGCTGGTGAAAGTACAATGCCTCACTGAGAGGTGTTCAAATACCTAGTCCTCACTATGGCCCTCCCTGCCCGACTACCTAATGTCCTCACTCCTCACCTTCCTGCTGTCCCCAAGAATGGCATGGTCTTCCTCTCTGGCTGTCAGTCAGTCTCACATGTGGATCCCCACATGGTTGGGTGAATAAAAGGCTCTGTCTTGCAATAATATTTCATGAACCAGATTTCTCTCAGGAAAGTTTCAGAATAAGAGAATTTAAAGAGAAAAACAATTGCTACTTATTTATGACCTTGGATAGTCTCGTTACCATGCCATATCCTTTACGCATTTCCCCTTTTTTCCCCCCAATTGTCATTGTGACTTTTCTCCATTTATTGAGAAAATCATTATGAGGAACTAATGGCCTCATTAAGACACAATTAGTCCTGGCCTGGTTAATTCCAGCAAGAGAGAAGGGCATGGACCCACGTCATTGGTGCACTGGGCCGGGAGGGAGATGAGAGGAAACTGAGTCCACCAAGCAGGGTAGATAGTAAACCAGGCATTGAAAACCCAAGACAAGGCAACTGACTATTGCCTAATGAGGCAGTAGGGCAGGCCATGGAATCAAGAGCTGGACAACAGCCAGAGTTAACGCTGTTAAGCCAAAGTTAGCCTTCTACATGCTGGATAGTTAGATGACTTCCTTATCATTATCTTTGACTCTGACATAAACCTAGTGCTCTAGTTAATCAAACATCATTTAATGCATCATATAATATCAACCTTTCAGGGTAGAAAATACAATTGCCCCTGGAACAGTGTGGGGATTTAGGGACTCAACTCCCACTAAGTCACAAAGCCACTGTAATTTTTAACTCTCCACTAAACTACAACCAGCCTGCTATTGGCTGCAAACCTTATTAATAACATAAAGAGTCAGTGTGTATTTTGTATATTATAAGTATTATATACTGTTTTCTTACAGTAAAGTAAACTAGAGAAAAGAAAATGTTACTAAGAAAACCACAAGGTGAAAGAATACATTTATAGTAAGGAACTATATTTATTGTTATTGTAAATTTGCATCATATGTTGACAAGAAAATCTGCATTTATATGGAACCTTGCAATTTAAACATGTGTGGTTCAAGAGTCAACTGTATTATCAGCATGATTCATAGATCAGGGACCTAAAGTTCTGAGAATTCAGAGTCCCAGGCCAGGGCTGGAATATTTCCAGACCGACTCCAAAGACAGTGCTTGTCCTCACCACAGATCCCTATCCCCATAAGAGAAAGTTTCCAGCTGGATCCAAATCAGTGAAACCCCACTGGTTTTTCTGGGGGCTGAGAGTATAACAAACTACCCCATACTTTGGCTTCATGTTTCCCAAAGGCTATGATGAGTTCGAGTCTCTCTGTGGCACCTACACACAAATACACACATGGGAAACCTGGTTAGATGATGACCAGAGAGAAAAATTTTATCCAACCAAATAGCAGGCCAACTTCTCTGACTGTATCCCTGGGTTTGGAGGATGATGTCAGGTCGTACAACTCTTAGAAGCCCCCTTTCCTGTTTTGTGCACAGAAGTTGGGCTGGGACAGGGAGAGAACCATATGTGACTCAGACATGTAAGCATTCTTTTTTTTTAAACTACTTTTTCTTTTTTTAAATTAAGGTAGCAGGTTGTTTAAGCTAAAGGAGGAATTGACTTTTATACTGAGGGGAAAGTCATATTAGCTGTTTCTCTTTGTGTGTTCATTACTTGAATGACATTTAAATGATTATTTCTGTTGTCCTTAAAGATTTCCTTTCCCAATGCCTCATCTTGCCTGAGGATCACTTCCTACATCTTAAAATGTCTCCTTTGGGCTCCTAAAATGGTTAACATTTTACATACCATGGCACATTTGTTAAAACTACGAGGTAACATTATTACAGACTTTATTCAGTTTTTCATGTTTCATCTGGAAGGTTCTTTTGCTGTGTAAAGAATTAACAGGTTACCATCTTCATTTCCTTGTGATGTTCTTATTTTCCAAATTGTGGTAGCTTCTAGGTTTTTCCCTGCCTTTATTGATCTGGACACTTTGAATCAAGTATTTTGTAGATAATCTCTAATTTTCTCTTGTTCCATGATTAGTCTGGGGATATAGCTGTTTGGGAGGAATATTCCAAATGTGAAATGCCCTTCTCATAGCACCATACCAAGGCTTATATAAAGTCAGCATAATACAAAAAAAAATTGATGATGCTTTCCTTGATTACTTCATCAAAAGTGTCTGCTGGTTTCTCCACTGCAAATGTACTACTTTCCCCTTTACACTCTATTTGCTAAGGGTGAGTGAGTAATTCCAGTCCACATTCAATTGTAGAGGAATTAAACTCCTGAAAGGAATTTAAAAAAACTTTATGGAAGGGTGTAAACTAAAATCACCATGTTAATTAGTATAATTTACTTTTTTTTTCAGATTTTTTTTGATATTTTGAGACTCTGCATAATCCTTTCCCTCTTAAAGCTCCAATAATTTAAGTATGCATCAGAACATTTTACCTGCAGCAATGAACTGCAACAGTCAATCCAGTTTTTCTCTGACAATAGTTTCCAATTTGTTTCAGGAAATATCCAGGAGGGATTGCTGAGTTGTATGGTTAGTGTTGTTTTCCTTTATAAGAAATAACCAAACCTTTCCAAACTTCCATCACCATTTTACATACCCATAAGCAATGAATGAGAGCTTTCCATGTTTCTCATTAGGGTGTGTGTATGCTGTGTGCATATACTTGCAATTCTTGTAGGTTTATGGTAGTATCACCTCGCAGTTTTAATTTGTATTTCTCTAATTAATGATAATTGGATTGCTTTATTGTAAGTTTGAATGATTTTTTTTGAATATTCAGTGTATGAGTCTTTTTACCAGATAGGTGATCCTAAATATATTTCTAATTCTGTGTTGTTTTTTTTATCCTATTTATAGTGTATTGTGTAGAGTAAATATTTATATAATTCTGACAAAGTCCAATTTATCATTTTTTAAGGAATATATTCCTTAAAATTAATCTATTATATTGGACTTTAATATATTACTAAATGTATGATTTAATATATTGGACTTTTAATGTGCCACAAAACAACTTTTAGGTCACAGTAAATAATCTAGTTAATAACATGCCACATCATTAATTCTACTATTTTAATATGTATAAAATAATATCTGCATTTCTTCCCTTCACATCTTAATTGTCTATGATCTCAAACATAAACTAGATGTGGGTATTCATTAGTGTCTCCTCAGAAAGTTTTATAAATTAATTGATCTGTTGCTCAGGGGAGTGGCAGACTTGATTGCACTTGCATTAGAAAAAGAATTAGGGCTAATGGAACACCAGGTCAGTCTTACTGAGCTCTGGGGACTTCTTTCCTGTCCTTGACCTTCTCTATGCCAAGCACATCTCCCATGGTTTTTGCACAGGTGACATGAAACCAGGTACAAGTGCATGTGAAGGTATTTTTTTCATGTTCTGAATTTTTATTTATTTCCATTCTCAAATTTATCTGTGATACATGAGAATGCAGAGATAATGGAGCAAGCAGAAACAGACAGCAATTCTGGGAGTGGGAGCATTACAGTCTCCACCAAAGCTTGCATGGCATAGTGCTTTCTGGGAGTTGGTAGCTTCTTAGAGGCACTTTGGAATGACCACATTCCATCTTCCCACAGGCAGACTAAGGTCCAATCTGGCTGGATTGTCTAGTGAGGGTGACTATGACAGACTGTTTACCTCAGGCCCATGTGGGAATATTCCAAAGTGTAGAGACCATGAAGTGCAAGGCTTTTCTTAGGTTGTTCTGCTTTTTTCTGTCATTGAGAATCACAAAAATAAAAAATTGTTTGGGTGGGACTTGAGATAGATGATTGTATTTTCTGGTCCCTGATTTAGAATGTAGGACTAGATACACCAGCAACCTGAGGAGTACTGGTGTGCTTACTGCAAAATAATCAGAGACTTTTCCCACCTGACACCCACTCCTCTTCCTACCCCCCAGCTTGGACCCTGATAGAGCCAGTTCTCTCATCTAAGATGTCCCAGCTTTCACTTTTTCTCTTCCTAACTAGCTTCAAGACTCAACCCAAAGGTCTCCTTGCCTGAGTAATATTCTGTTTCTGATTTTCTTCCCACCCTCTCTACCAAAGCTCTCTCAGCTGCGTCAACACAGCAGCCTGATGCAGCTACTGACACAGTGATAATGGCACATTTCTATGTGTGTATCCCCCGCTACAATGTCAGTGGCTTTCAAAGATGCTTGTTGCTTTGGACTTGATGCCACATTTTTATTTTGATGGTGAGCACACTTATAAGTGACTTGAGCACTCTTTTTTGCAAAAATTCCTTTTCTAAAGATCGACAGATCTATGTTCCGGATTCCAGGAAGTGACAGCTTTTGCTACATTATTCTTCAAATTCCTTTAGCACAAAAATCCCATAATTCTTCCCTGCGTAAACTACAGAGCAAGCATTTAGTACTTAAGTAAGCAGGCTGGGGAGCAAATGGTTTGCAGTGTTTAGGGATTGTAGGCCATTCTGTGTCTGCTCCACCCAGCTAACAGAACTACAGGAGGCCCCTCTCTAGGTTGTCTGGAATTTTCCTGTGTGGGATGAACGCAATTAGATCTGCAGAACATCTGATCCTTGGAAACAAAGGCTGACAGTGTCATGAACAGACTGCTACATGTTGTCGGTGTTCCTATAGAGAGGCACATTCTCTCATTCTTTGTGTCCAGAAACCCAAAATTTATAGATTTTCAATACTCACCCCACCTCCAGGTTTATTTCCACAAACTCGACCTGTGTAACTTAGACTTTCTCTTGATTGACAAACCTAGGGTCCATTTCTTCCTGCAGACAGTCATTTTGGTAATCTCCTTAATAGTTTAAGGAATGAACCAGCAGCTTACATATGGAGACCCCATCCCCAGTTGCCTAATGGATTCAAAAGACATCCTGAATATTCATCATTTCTCCTTTATGAGCACCTTGGCAATTCCCTCCAAAGGTGAAGGCTGCAGTAAATTGAGACGTGCCATTTAATGAAGACCAATTTATTCTCAATACAAGTCCAGTATCCCCGCCCCTGCTCCTCAGTTCAGCATTGGTGCTCCTGAGATTGCAGTGAATGCAGGCCATTGTCTGGGCTTGGAGGAGGCAGGATTGTTTGTGCAAGTCCAAAGCCCGAAGAGGTAGTCTGCTTGCCGAAGCTCCCTGCATGTACTCTGTGCTCTGTGTAACGAAGGGGGATGTTGGAATCAAGTAGGAGTACTTGGCTTTGTGACAGGACTTTTAATTGCAAGTTGTAAATTAGCAAATATTATTATTTTTCAGCTCTGTGGGCAGGGCTTTCCCCGGGGAGTGGAGACCTGTACCTATAAGCTGTGTTCCCAGGACACTGATCAGGACAGTTGTTCCATAATGGAGAAAGATTTAGCCAGAGAAACAGGGCCTCATTGTTTCTCTCCATTTAAACAGTTGAGGTTGACTGAACCTGTGTGATGTCCAGGGAAGAGCACTGGACAGTGGGCTATCCTGGTGTCTCCAGTGGGGTCTGCTCTGTTCCCCTCGAGAGTCTGTCTTGACGACCAGTCAGTTCCAGTTCTTCCAGAGCACTCAGTCCAAGGATTCTCTATTCCCAGTTTTGGGAAGTGGTTGATGATTTCAGCTTCTGTTTCTTATTTGGAATCACAGTTTGGTCCCCCTTGGCTTTTGATTTTAAGTGCTCCACTTGTAATC
Source organism: Uropsilus gracilis (assembly GCA_004024945.1). Classification (NCBI taxonomy): domain Eukaryota; kingdom Metazoa; phylum Chordata; class Mammalia; order Eulipotyphla; family Talpidae; genus Uropsilus; species Uropsilus gracilis. Next base: position 1,113 of record PVHY01005577.1, on the reverse strand, counting down.
TGCTTAGGCGGAGACAGAGCTGAGATCGGAAGTATTTTATGTTGCAGCTTTTGGACTTACGAAGTGACGACAGTGTTGTGCAGAGATGTCTGCTTTGCTTTTCCTCTTGGAATCAGTGGAGGGCCCAGAGCACCTCCTGGGGGCAGTGAGTACACAAAAACAACGCTGAGATAAAATTGTGAGTGACTAGGATTTCCACGACCATGTGGAGTCACCTAAATGCCAGGGATATCCTCATCTTTTTCCTCATCTTCGGGGAAAACTGTTAAGTTGTTCACCACTGAGGACGAGTTCACTGTGAGCTTGTCATAGATGCTGCTGCTGCTAGCAGTAAGTCAGAAAGTGAAATAGAGTTACTGGATGATCGTACTCATTTGAAAATCTAAAAACCAAAGGTGAGAAGTACATTGTTTAAAAATAATTCTTAAAATCTATGAACAATATATTATCAGAGGACACAGGAACTTTTGCTTGGGAATACTAGCCATTCCTATATGTTTATACTAGGCTAAAAAATGTAAAAATCCTTTTTTTTTCTCCATGAAAAAAGGCATTTTGGGGTAAAATAGGTTTGGGCAATCTTGAGTGAAAGTTCTTACTAGGTTTCCTTAAGTGAGACTTCTCAGTGTTTTTCTTACTAATCCACATTGGGTATCTTTGATTGTAGAATTTTTCAAGTGCTTTTGACCACATAATGTCTATTTTAAAAAAGTATCTTGAAGCATTTTTTGTGGATCTAGCATTTACTGAAATACACTTGGTAAGTAGTGTAGTGGCTCCATGGGGCTGTTGTACAGATCCAGGAAACTCAGACCCAGGATTGGGTGACCCATTGAAGGGTCTAGGCAGCCCATGGTTGGTAGGTCTAAAACTAAAGTCTTTTGCCAAGCAAGTGACTGTTCTGGTATGTGAATGAAAAGAAAATATTGCAGTAAAATCAGTTTATAACATTCCATTAGCTTCAGCATCTGCATAAGCTACTTTAGAGTCCCTACCAAATGTTAACTTTGTCTTCATCACCATACAATTGTCCCCCTCTACCTTATTTGCCCACTCTCTTCCCCTCTGTTGATCATTATTTTATTATAATCGAAGTTTATTTTCTTTTTTTTT
>PVHY01005576.1:0-81801 GCA_004024945.1 Uropsilus gracilis | reverse complement strand
CCTTCCTTCCTTCCTCTTTCCCTTCCTCCCTCCCTTCATCCTTCCCTCCTTCCCTCCCTCCCTTCGTCCTTCCCTCCCTCCTTTCCTTTCTTCTTTTTCTATTTAGTTTCTGGCTTATAGCCACTAGATTGAATGTCTTACATCTTTGAGATGAACTCAATACCATTCTCATTGACCTAGCAAGCCATTTTTTTCTGTGATGACAAGGTAGGATCACGCCTCGCAATGACGGCTGCAAGATTGTCTTGTTAGGAGAAGGGCTAAGGTGGGATCGTCTTTAATGACAGTGAAAGCACCTCATAAAACCTGACTCCTCAGTTTTACGGGCATGAGTCTGGAATTTTAGCAGATGTAGACTTACTAAATCAGTCAGTCAAAAATTATATCAGTTGAAGTGCAATGTTCTTGGCAGTCCAAAAATCGTGAACATGTAGGTGATTTGGAGGGCATTTCGTTAACTCTTTAATTGGTTGTTTCAGTACTAGAGGCAGTAGTTAATTGCCTGTAGGTCACTGTAGTCTTGGAACTTAGGTAAATGTATATTGTCATATGTCACATTTTCTTCGGGTTCCCTTATACTGGTTGGTAAAAATGATTGCTGTATAATTAAAATTAAGACAAGGTGGGAAAAGTGATTCAATTAAAGCCCTGAAGCCATTGCACAAATTATCTGATGTACCAAAAACTAATGAATAGTTATAACTACTTTTATCTTTTGCCTCTTTGTTCTTCAATCCTACATGCCAGGCATTCTTTTCAAGCTCTGTAGCTAGATGTTGGGTGGACACCTCATGCCAGCAGTAAGTGAATAAGAAGCTCAAGATTTTAAAACACCCATATGCAGAAACTCTGTGGAGAGGGATTTGAAGTGAAACTAACCAGATGAGAAATTCAAGAGGTTTCTCCATATAGCCCAATATTATTATGAAAATATCTGCAATATTTCCGTCTGCATGGAATAGGGATTGTTTACTAAGCTGGATGAAAATAGTAAATGAAATAAAAGAATTATCATACTCCAAACATCCTATACCTTATATCACTTGTTTTACAAATCTCCAAATTTTCTCAAGAAGCATTAGGTTAAAAGCAAAGGTGATGCCATGTTTAAGGACAATTTAATTATGTAAAGTTTACCAAACAACCATGCACATATCTTGCTGGTACAAAACAAAGTGAAAGGTTGCTTAAAAATACAGAAACTGTCAAATAGGCTATGGATTATTTTCTCCTTCATGTGTTAGAGAAATTTGTTCATGTGCAGTGCTGACTTTATCCACATACATGAGGCAAACAATTCTTTGATCAAATATGAACAGCAACTTGAGGTAAATCTTGTGATCCTCAGGGTTCTGAATTCAAATAAATTCTCTTGGAAAAGAAATATTAGAAAACTAACAATATTTAATCACCAGTAATTTTATCACTTATTAATAGCAAGAGCCAGGAATTTTGCATATATCTGTCACAAACAGCTCTGTGAAGTGTAATTATCATCCCATTCTAGAGCTGAGGAAGCTTGTCATGAAGGCTAGTTTCATCAAGGTTACTATTTACAATTTACAATAATAGAAAAAATGTTCTTGTTCTCATATCATTATGTTTTCCTATGAAATACAAAAAAAAAAAACTCTCTTGAAACTCTATGGCTTGAAACAAACAATTCTGTTGCCCCTTATGAGTCTGTGTGTTGCTTGGATTAAGTGGGTACTAGCTGAGATCCCAGTCAGCAGTGACTTAGCTGAAACCTCCAAATACCTCATTCTCATGTCCAAGTTTTGGTAGACTTGACTGAAAGGTTAAGGACTGGGATTATTTGTCTCCATGTAGTTTTAGACCCTCTCTTCCACATTGCTTTTCCACATAGCTAGATCACTTATATGGTGGCTCAAGTACTCCGCGCCCCCAAAGCAAAAGTAGGAGCTTTCAAGTTTTTTAAAGACTTAGACTGTTACAGTACAACTTCTGCTAACTAACATTTTGCTAGTTATAGAAGAGTCAGTCAAGGATGATGTCAAGTTCACTTGTGGGAGGTGAGGTGACTTCAGAGGAGCATCTATATACACCTAGAGAAGAAAAAATAAAAGCTTATTGAGACCCATCTTTGTAATTCATTGTGTGAATACAAAGCAGGTGACATGCTTGCTAAATATCTGCCTCGATACTTATTTTTAAGATTGGAGATTCTACCGATATTTTACTTTTTTTCCACCATGTTCACATATCTAGCCTCTAGTAAAGAATAGGTGATCACTCAGTGTTTATGAATGAGTAGTGAATGAGCTGTAATAATGATAGTATGGAGCTTATTTGCAAGATAATTTCACTGGGAATGATTTTAGGTAGACCCAAGTTAAATGTGTAAAGTGACATCAAATACTCCATTGAGAACTAGAAATGAGTCAGGGTAGGAGAGAGTATTCTTTCGTGCTCTAGAGTATGAATAGTAACAAAAAGTCTCTAAGTCTTCTCAAAGCACCTGAAATAGTTGATTTAATTCTTTTAAAAATAATCATGGACCATTCTTTTCTCATTTTATGAAGGTGAAACTGAAGCAGAGAAAGGTAAAGTAATGCCTAAAGTGGCATAGCTAGGTGTGGCCTAGCGAATGAAAGCCTTGTGTTATTTTAGATCCTTACAAATGTAGGGTAGTTATGACTGTCCTACATTTCAAAGATAGTTTTCTTCAGACTCAAAATTGGAAATTGTGTATGTAACTTTCCAGTCAGTATAGTTGAATCAGGACAATGCTCTGCTTTGAAGAGTTTAAATAGATTCACCCTTAAAGATTAGAAAGCAAAGCAGAATTTAGAGACAATAGGTCTAGGAGCCTGAGAGGAAAGAGAAAGCCATCCTGGAGTTCCATCAACAATCCCCAGACTATCATGTTCATATCTAAGGAGAAGCCCTTTATCATACTCATGCAGCTATCTCTCCTTTTTCAGGAAACTTTCAAATTAAAAAAAAAAATACAGTTTGAAAAATGTAACTTTTAAAAGGTTTTCTCTATTGTCTATTATCAATTTTTTGGTGTGTTTTCCATTTTACAATTTTTTAAAGTGTTGTTGAGAGTGTGAGCCTGCCTCTGTTGTGCTAAGGGTGTCCAGTGATCTTTCTCTGCTGGCGGAGGGAGAGGGGTCATGGAGGAGCCTTCATGAGGGAGGTAAAGTGGGAACATTAGGAATAAGTGTGACAAAACCCTCAAGAAAAAAATGAAAAGTTTTAGACATGCCAAGAAAAATATTTCTTCTCAATTCTTTTTTTTTTTTTTTTGAGACAATTTGAAGAGGTCAGACTTATGCTGTGTTTTCATAATAGAGGCAACTTAAAAGTAGATACCATGATGACTAAAAATAATGTCCATTACTGTGTGTCTGAAGACAGGAGGGGCTACGACCTCATCATTTAGGTCATTTCTGAAATAAAATATTTTCAGATAAATGAATAGAGTGGGATCATGAGAATGGAGTGTTTTAGAGAAGTTTAATCAGATCGGTAATTTTTCATATGTTTAATTGAACTCATCTGCTCTTGGTACTAAACAATTATTTTTTCATTAATATAGGGAGTATACCAAAATTTACATCTATGGAACATATACAGTTTTGAACATTGGAAAAACTAAATGCATGTGGGTAACTCATAGTGTTATAATTGAGATTGTTCTTTGAGATGGGTAGTTAATGTTAACTTGTTTAATAAGCTGAGTGCAGAGGTCCTTGTCCATGGGAGAAATAGTCATGAAAAAGAATTGTTATGTAAATGAACATAGAAAAAGACTAAAACTACAAAATGATAGATGCAGTAAATATTTATGGATTGGTTTCTCATTTCTTCTGCCAAAAGCTGGAAATTACCCATAAACAACCTAGAACAGCCCAATCATGTGAGATCTGCAGGCAATATTCCTGGGAGGAAGATTAATGATTTGTATACTTTGTACCCTTCACCAAGGTCAGGGGTGAAATTAATCCCTAAAAATGTTCTCTGATGTCACTCTCACCTGAGTTTAACCTCATTGAGTTTAGTAGGACAGAAATTGGATGTCACATATTCTTATAGCAACTGTGGTGAGCATGAAAAATGTTTCATGGAAAATTATGCAACTGGATTATAGAAAAAGACATAACAAGGGATAGAAAATGAAATTTTGGTACATATAAAAGATGTTTACTAATGTCATTTTATGTTATTGAAAAGATATTGTAAATAGTATTTTAAACAATGGAATAAATCTTGCTCCCTGTACTGAGAAATTTCTTCACTAAACATAAGTATTATGGAAATATACTTCAAAGAAAGACACTTATTGACAAACTGCTATGGGTCAAGAAAAGGTTTAGAATCACACACCTAATTCTGAAAAAAGCATATAAACTTTTTAAATTTTCTCCCATCGTTTTTCCTTTCTTGTCTCAAAAAAAAAAAAAATCAGAACCAAAGAATCTATTTGAAAAATGAAGTTGGTTCTTTTATTGCTGTTGGCAACAACAAAGAAACAATCTACCTAGCTATAGATGCCTTGGTAAAATGAGTCTCCCCAGATGATTGTATTCTGGGTTGTATACTCCAACAGTGGTAAGGTATATAAGGTATAAGGGCAGGAGACCATTTAATTTTTTCTTACAGTTTTGGAACTGAAGCTAAGGTGATGGAAAGAGATTAAGAATTACTCTGATGAGAAAATTTCAGATATTTCGATTCATTGGATATGTCACTAAAAACCCATTTCAATATATCAAAGACAAAGCAAAAACTGATATTTTCATTTTGGCTACTCTTCCTTGAAAAAGCTAAAATTGAGATGTGGAAATTTTGGTGAGATTTCAGGCAAAAGTATAGAAGTAGGACTCTGAGAAGAAAAAGCAACACTGAATAATATGAATTGATGCTAGTTGCAAAAGGTAACCAATCAATGCAACAGTAGACAAGAAAACATTCATGGAAAATATTCTGTGGTGCTAGAGTCCTGCTATGGGAAGAAAGATAGAACAAAATTTGTATAATAGTGGTGACAAAACAGAGACATATGAGAGTTAAATAATAGAAAAATTTGATAATTATAAATCATATTAAGGATCACATAAACATTTATTAAGTTTGGTGGAAGGCGATGCCATTTGGAAGTGGAGACATTAAATGAGTTTGTCCTATTGATCTTAGAAGAAAAGAGAAGGCAGTAAGCCTTAAAAAGCAGATAATCCTGAATATCTCTAAAGTGGTTATATTCTACATCCCCCCCTTCCCCCTTCTTCTCTACTTCCCCTCCACCTTTCCCTTGCCCCTCTCTCCTCCCCCTCCGCTTCCCCTGCCCCTCCCCCCTCCTCCTCCTCCTCCTTTTTTGGTAAGAAGTGACTATATGGATTATTCTAAAGCTTCCTTCTTTACTCTTAATGCTTTGGTATTTTTAAGAGAGCCTAGTGTAATGCAACAGGAATTCCTGAAATTCTAACAGATACCTGATATTTGCAGTTGAAAAAAAAATCAGGATTTCCAAGGTTATTGTGGGAATTGCATAATATGGAACAAGGAACTGCCTTTCTCAAAAGGGAAAGAGATTATAAAAACAATAAACTTCATGGTGATCTTTATAAACAATACTGTTTGAACTTGGCACATCAGAGGTATTGACAGTTTAAAAACTTCCACAAATATTTAGGTTCATGGTCTTTTTCAGAATCAAATATTTTTACCTGGAACTTAAAGATGACATACATTCTAACAGTAATCTTAGTCACTCAGTTGGAAATCTACTATTTTTATTATATATGTTGGCAGTGCCATTCCCATCTTTCCCTGATTAAGCTCATAAATGGGCCTTCTTTGGAGCCAGATAATCTGAGGTAGAGAGAGAGTTAACAGCCTTTAAGTTGCAGTTTTCTCAGACTTTTAAGTTTCCACAATTAGACTAAAAATTATGGTGATCAATTATAATGTGACTTACTCATATTTTTAAAAAACATTTATTTTCTGTTTTCATATTTTAAAATTATAATGTGACTTACTCATATTTTTAAAAAAACATTTTTCTTTCTGTTTTCATATTTTAGGAAAGGAATAATATAATAATTTCAGGGAAAATAACAAATGATTATGATATCAAACATTTAATACTGCTTGAAGTTTTCAAGGAAGATCCAGGATATCTAGTTAAATATAGAGAATTCTAAAACTAAGATTAATTTTGCCTATTTTAAAATGTATGCATTAAGATCTCACATTAAATGTATTTTGTATGATTTTCTAATTTTTAGTTTGCAAAATTCTATACTAAAACTATATATAATAATTTATATATTTTACTCTAAAGGATATTTGGTTGTTTCCAAATTTTAACAATAAATATTCTTGAGTCATCTTTTGGTGAATGCATGCAAGTATTTTTTGTTGATACAGGAGAAACACTGTAAAAATACCTGTCCACTGTTGATAGCACATAGAAAGTTGCAAGTAACCATTGCTTCCAACCTGTGAAGGAAGAAAACCTTAATAAGTCACAATCTTTCTTAAAAATTCATGAGAGAGCAGAGGATATAAAGAAATTCACATGAACTGAAACCTAGAAAGTGATACAAATGACAATACAATCCTAAAGGTAAAAAAGGGATAATGGAATTATTCTTCTATAAGATTCTTATATGGTTCTTATAAAATAATATAGTACTATTCAAGCTTAAACTTTTCATATACAAAGATTTATGTTAGTAACTCTAAAGCAAACATTAAACATGTAGCCTAAATACATATATCAAAATGTCTGTTAAGGACTTAAAATGGAACACAAAATAAACAAACTTGCATAGTCACAAGGATTATAGCACTCCAGTCAATTATCATTCATGCAAAGTAGGATGCAAATGGCCCTCAGCAAAACATTTTATTTGGAGAGTGACACTTTCCAAAGTTGTACAATGTGGCCGTCCTCCTATGCCTGAAGCATCAAATTACATGAATTAAAATCCAACAGAACTCAAGATAACCAACAATGAATATATTTATTGTTTGGTGATTTTTCCCAATCATCTTTGAGTAATTGATAAATAATTAATGCTTGTAGAAATAGAAACAATGTTTCTTGATCAAATTAACTTTTATACCACACTATTCATAAGACTAGCAGAATATGCATTCTTTTTTCAGTGCATATGTAACATTTGCTAAACTTTGTCATATTCTGGTCCAGAATACCATATCAATAAATATCAATGACTAGCATCAATCGGAGTACACTCTTTGAAACAGCACTATTGAAGAAATAGTAATAAGAGGTTAAAATATCACCAAATATTTGAAAATTAAGACTATATTTTTATGTGTGTAATAAAACATAAGAAAAACTACCAAGGGCATTAGGAAAAAAAAATTTAAAGTTATAACAAAAATGTGACCTCTTTAAATGTGTGAGTTCTAGCTAGAGTAAAGCTTAAATGGGACTTTTAATTAAAAAATCTTACATTAGAAAAGATGACTGACATAAAAACTAATAAAGTTAAATTTTCTTCTAAAGAATTGATGTGAGGAGTACTGAAATTACTGATGAATGAATGAAATTGCTAAGTTAAAAGAAGGAAATAAACATTAAAGTTAAATTTAATGACAGAAAATTACAAAGATAATGATCAATTGTATATGTTTATTATTTAATGGTGCCAACAAGTTGCTGAAACCTTAGGGACATTGTCCAGGAGAAAAAGAAAACACAAATTGCTAACATAAAAATTAAAAAATGAGCTATTCATGCAAATCTACAGGCAATAAAAATATGACACAAGTATAGAACATTTTGACAATTAATTTTATCACTATATAAATTAACACATTCTTTGTAAAAAAAATATGCCACAACTCTTCCTCAGTTTGGACAAACTTTATTGACCCATATTCATCTTCACTGATTCTTTTTCTTCTTCAAAGCTTTCATTGATAATGTCTATTGAACTTTCATTTTAATTATTTGATGACTGTTACTATAATATTATTTGTTTCTTTTTATTTTTTAGATCATTATTGGTATTCTTCATTTGGCATTATCATATTCTAATTTGTTGAGCATGAATTCCTTTAGTTCTTTGGATAGATTTAAGATAACTGAAAAATTTTCTGTGTAGGGTGTTCCACATATAAACTTTCTAGGGACTATTTCTATTGATAGAAATTGTTTCTTGTGTATGGATCATAGTAATTATTTAAAATTATATAATATGAAAATTCTGAATAATATACCCTTACTTTCCCATAGTTTGCAATTATTGTTATTTATTGTTATCTTTGCCAGTTCATTAATTAGTGACTTTCTGTAACCAATTTTATGGCATTTCTATACTTTGTCACATATTTTGGTTGTTGTTGTGTTTGTTCCCTTAACATATTAATCAGATGATGACTGGGTAGAGGTTTCTTTAGTTCCAATACGTCTCTTAGTCTTCACAGACCAGCTTTGTGTGTTCAGCACACCTTCAACTCACAATTACATAGTACAATACTCTGCCTTAGTGTTCATTTTTTGTCTTCATAAAACCATATTGTCAGCTAGATGTGAAAACTTTGAACCCTCTTATGTTTGCTGAGCATATACATATTCTGGCACATAAGTATGGTTTTCTAGATTGTCTGGCCTACATTGAAGATTTTCAAAGTCCCCAATGGACATTGCATTCCTCCAACTGCCTGATAAGTTTGCTGGCTAATTGGCTGATTACCCCAACTATCATCACTGCCTCAAGAACCTTCATGTTTAATTATTTTTGTTTTCAATGTTTTGTTTCAAATTATGATTTTCAACTAGTTTGTTACAAACTATGACTGTTTTCAATGAATGTCAAAGGGAAAGGGTAGTCAGAAAAGGTAAACTTTGAGTCAATTCAAATAAGATAAGCATTGCAAGTGAGTTTCCAGGTAACTGCAAACAGTAGAAATAATGACAACATCTGGAATTAAATTGTCCTTCCCCTTCCATTGGCTACTAGGATGCTGATTTCATGACTATGAATTCCTAGCTTTCATATCTATAAAAGAGTGGGGCACAAGAAACCAGGTAATTTAGACAAGCACCACAACCTTACTGTTCTTACTAAGATTTTGCCACTTTTGTTGAAAAATGTCTGTGATTGTTGAAAGCCTTTGTTTATTTACCGAAGTACTGAAAAGCTGATTTAGATAACTTTTGCCAGGGTTCTCATTTGTTTTTCTGAAGGAGAGGGATTTTAGGTGTCCTCATACTACCTCATACTACCATTCCTTTATACTGTCACCTGATTTATGAAAAAGGTATTAATCCAATGTAAGAGGAAGGACAACCCTTCAGTATGTACTATTGACGTAATTAAGCATTCATAGGCACAAAGGAAACTAAACTTTGATTAATTCTCATGTATTATGTAAATATCATCTAAAAATATTCTATGGGCATGAAATTCATTTTTTTAAATGGAATAAATGTTTTGATATCTAGAAAAAGCCCAAATATTCTTAAATTCAGTTAAAAAACTAGCAAAGACATTAATAAACACCTCATAGAAAAATACACAAATGAAAAATAAGCATATGAGTTCATAAAAAATTATTACTTACTATGAAAATATAAATTAAAACCATAATATAAATACCACCAAACACTTATCAAAATGGCTAGAAAAGAAAAAAAAATGTAACCACACCAAGTGCTGAGAGGATATAGACAAATTGGATCACTGTACATAGCTGTGGGAATATAAAATGGTATAGTCATATTAGACAGCAGCTTGATAATTTGTTATAAACCTATACATGAATTACCAAACTAGCGATTGCTCTCCTAAGCATTTATCCCAAAGAAATATAAATGTATACTAAAAAAAATAACAGTTGTATGTGACTATATAGCAATTTTATTCTAATAGTCCCAATTAAGTAATGAACCCAAGTGTTCCTCAATGCATACATGATTAAATAAACTGTAGTACACCTATACTATGGTATACTATACAGCAATTAAAATAAATAATATATTTATAGATTTGACAATCTGAATAACTAGAAAAGTAGAAAATTGTGCTGAGTAAAAAAGATAATTCCCTAAAGTTACCAACTGTTTGGCTTTGTTTACATATCATTTTTGAAACTGCACAGTCATAAAAATGGAGAACTGATTAATAGATGCTGGGGGATAAAGGTGTAGAGTGAAAGTAAGTGTGGTCCGAAAGGGTGAAGGATCTTGTGGCAATGTAAATATGCTGTCTTGATTGTGTCAGTTTTAGTATTCTGATTATGATATTGTACTAATTCTTTGCAAGATATTACGTTGGGGGAAATATGGCAAAGGGAGATGTCTACATGATCTCATAGGTAAATTTACAATTGTGTGAGTCTATAATTATCTTAGAGAAAATATCTTAAATATAGAGATGAAGACTCTCAAGAAATGTTCTATAACCTCATTGCTATAAGGCCATACACACAACTTAAGACTCTTTAAGTCTAACCATACATAAAAATTAAACTGAGGTAGACAGTTATTCTAATTGCAAAAGTTAAGATAAAAAGCTTCAAAAAAGACAATTTGAGAATGTGTTCATGATCTTTAGATCAGGGAAATAGGAAAAATTTTATACTATACTTTATTGATTATAACCTTTACACAAGTCAATATATAGACCATTAAGAAAATGAAATACAAGCCACAAACCTGGAACAATATGCCCAACACATATTTCTCAAAGAGGAGCTAATTTAAAAGATGTAAGCACTCTTAGAATTAAATAATAAAAAGTCAGATCAACTAATTTTAAAAAATGGTAAAAAAATGGTAACTTGAACATTTTCAGAAAGATACATGAGTGTTTAACATATAAGTACCATGTCATCAGAGAAATGTAAATTGAAATGAAAATAGCATATATTTTTACATTTCTGTGATAGATTTTTGTAATTAGAAATACTGATCATACCAAAAGTTGGTGATGATATAAAGCAAAGTAATATTCACCATATTGCTTGCAGAATCCTAAAATGGTTAAATCACTTTGAAAAATTGCTTGGAGTTTTTTATTTTAATTAAGCAGACACATTTTGTTGTGACCCACCAAATTCACTCCCAAGTATTTGCCTAAGAGAATTATTCACATATGTTCATGCAAAAAGAAGTAGGCACTTATGTAGGAGTATTCACATCAGCCTTTTCTATAACTGCTAAAGCCTGATTACTTCACCCTACCACTAGAGAATTAGACATGAAGGTACATACTTACCAAAGAATATCATTTAGCAATAAAATGTAGATATTATAGATGCAATAAAATAAATGAACATATAAAACAAAGAGAAGCCAAAAATAGAATAGCGTATTCTATTATATGTTAATTAAATTAGGGAGAAGAAAAACTTATACAACATGATAGAAATAAGGAAGTCTCCTTGAAAATGAGGGAAATTGACAAGAAGAGAAAAGAAAAGAAAAGAGAGTATCTTTTTGTGGTGATGGGAAGGTTTTCTTCCTTGTTTTAGGTGATATTTTTATGAACCAATTATCAAAATTGGGGAACTGAAGGATTAATATCTTTGCTTTTTATTATATGTAAATTATTCCTAATGAAGAAGTAATATTTAAAAGATATAAGCATTTGATGAAACTTCTCTAATAATATAAGGAAATATTAACTGATTTTACCATTACTAATTAAAATAAAAACTATACCCTAAGAAAATTCTGCTGTGTGTGTTATGCTTGAACCTTCCAGCTCATGCATCTACAATGTCAATATTTTCTCATTATTTCTCTTGCCTTATCCTCCAAAGATTTAGTTAGAGACAGAAACAACTTTAAAAAAGAAAGAAAAATAGAATGCAAGAAAATCCAGAAGACTTTTCCCTTGCCTATATAAAAAAAAAAAAATCCAAACATTTTTCTCTTTCAATTTGTGAAAGAAGGAAATCTCTTTTCAGCTGAATCTTATTAAGGCACCAAAGTATTGTGCAGCCAGATGAGAAAGTTACAAATCAAAGGGTTCATAACACCTTTGCTGACAATCCTCTCCAGGGCTCCGCTTGGAGAGGGAAAGGTGGGGGAGTCCCGCCTCTGCATTGTACCCCATCACCAGGCTATGCTCCTCCAGTCTGAGTCCCACCCACAGCAGCTCAGATGTACTGTAGAAAAAGGTGAAGAATGTGACTTTTATGGGAGTCCAGTCCATCTCAATTCATAGCATCTAACTGAAGATAGAAGTAGAAACTCTGGTGAGTGAGGTAGATGAAATCCCAGTGACTGTGTATGGTTAGCTGGAAGCCATAACATCTTACTATTGATTCCATTACCAAAAAGAAAAGTATTGTATATTTGGTCTTGACTTTTCTTTTACATTCATGTTTATTTTCTCCACAATTTCAGTGCAGCATCTTCTATGAATTAGTCACTCAACTAAGCAATCAGGTTTATGCTAGAGGGTTAATCAGACATGGGAAAAGAGAGCATGATATGAATACACCTACAAGGAACACACACATAATAGGGCACATTATGGATCAGGGCTAGGGAGGCTTCCATCTGAATCACATAGAAGATCGAGTCATTGAGTAAAGTTTTTATGTAGTTAAAGTTTTTATGTAGTTATGTAGTTAAGCAAGGCATATTATGATGGGACTTGGAGATCATACAGTGTTTCACTAACCAGTCTCATTCAGGCTTACAAGTGTCACAAGTCCTATATTCACCCTGATGTAGACAAACTGACTTCCCAGTGAATCTGAAGTCAGATTTTGACAGATTGTTTTGGAAATGTTGGCTCTTCCCTTGGTTATGATAGAGCACTGCTCACTGTCTGAATGCTCTTACCCTTAGACCAGAGGTTTTTGATTGCTAAATGGTGTCATGTAACAAGATTCCAACAATGCCCTAAACTTCATGCTCATTGCAAATTCAGTTATATATAGACATGCTTGGAAAGAATTCTGTTTGCATAGCCTTTAACAGTCTCCAGGGAAGAACAATAACTGCATGGAACAACTCATCTTGCAACCAAAATGACTGGAATTTGGGGGTTGATAATCACCCTTGTGCTACTGCAACAGAGTAACTGATGGGGAAGGATTCTTCCTGAAGGAAAGAAATTCAACTGTCTGAACTTGGAAAGAGAACTAGCCAATTACAGACCAAAATGTGTGTTGATTCTGGCATTTAGCATTCTCACATAAATCTTTTGTTTCTGAGCCTGAGTTCATCTCACATCTTGGTTGCAAACTTGGGTAATGATGGCTAGTCAAAGGGCAAATGGAATGGGGAATACCAAGAGAGTTGCAGCACCTCTAATTGTAGTCTACTAACAGTATGATTTATATGGTTTAGATGATTCTATTTCCTCTCACTTGACTTATTTAGTAAAAGGAGGCATTCCCTAGTAGAATTAAGCTTACGAATACTTCTAAAATTGATACCTGAATAACAGGGGCATTGTTCACCTGCAAAGTGATATCAAGGAAAGGAGGCCAGGCATGGTGGTGCGTGCCTGTAAGCGACAGCTTAGGGAGCCATGGCAGGGGTCATGGATCGCTGGGGCAACATAGTGAGACCTAGTTCCAAAAAAATAGCTGGGTGTGGTGGCGCACGCCTGTAATTCCAGCAACCTGGGAAACTGAGGCTGGGGATTTCTTGAGTCTGTTGTACCCCGGGCAATGTGAGCCTGCAGTTCCACAGGAGCCTTTGGAGTGTACAGGCCAAAACTCCTTAGAGATGAACATGACAATGGTTGTTGCAAAAGATCAGAGAGACCCTGGGCACAACTTGATTCAAAGGTGGGTTTTGGTTCCAGAAATGTTATAAAAATTGTTTCTATAGTCAAGGATGTTGTGGTCAAAGTCAGCGTGTGTTCCACACTGAGCTTGCTAGCTGCCCTCTTTCATTTTCCCATTCTGCAGAAACAATCCAACTAGAAGCTCCTCACACCAGTTTGGAAAATGTCCCAAGAATCTCTGTGGACCCTTGTGTCTCTATTTCTTCACACTTGTAAAGCAGATATTATCCCACACACTTTTAAAATAGATGAGATATAGAGAGAGAAGGAAAAGGGTGAGGATGGAGAAAGGGAGGAAGGGAGGAAGACCAGCTGTAAAAATGAGACCCTAAAATCAGGGAGTTGTGAGGATTAAAAAATATAAGGGGATAAATTCTAATCAGATATGTTATACAAAATGTCAATATCCAATTATTTATGGAAGTAGTCTGCATGTTGTTATTATTGACTGGATTCCATGAAAATTCACACGAGGAAGCCCTAAATCATCAGCCCTCAGAATGAATCATATACTGAAGTGGGGCATCAAAGAGATGATTACATGAAGAGCAGACTGTGGTTGCCAGGGGTAGGAGTTCAATGGGTTACAGGTACAATGTTCCAGTTCTAAAATAAGTGATGGATGCCATGAGTAACATGCTGATTATCATTAGAAATGTGTAATACAGTTATTGCATAGTTGAGTAAATATAAGTTCTCACAACAAGAATTTTTTCGTGTGTAATTATGTATGGTGACAGGTGTTAACAAGACTCAGTGTGGTGATCACTTAGCAAGACAATCACATATCAAGTCATTATGTTGCACACCTGAAACTAATACAGTGTTAAGTGTCAATTATGCTTGTTTTTAAGCAGAGGACAAAAAAAGAGTAATTAAGTTGAAATAAGAACTAGAGTGGGGCCGGAATGCCTTGGGACATGTGTCTTTATAAGAAAAGGAAGGAACATCAGTGAGAAGCATACAGAGTGGAGACCACTGAGGACATGGTGAGAAGATGTCACTAAATGTTGTCAATTTCTTTCATGCGGTAGTCCTGGTTTTGACATAACTATTCAATGATCAAATGATGAACTGGTAATTATTGATTAAAATGATACAAATGTGAATAAAAACAAAACAAACATACAAAAAATTTCACTTGCCACTTCCATCTTTAAATCCATGAACTCAAACATCTAGGTTAAGACATCTACTTGCCAAGGCATATTTCTCTATATAAAAGTTTTACTGAGACAAAGGAATTTCTACAAGATATTTTGTGGATTGGAAAGATATGATTTTCCAGTAATTAGAACAATTCTTACCTCTTATTTTAGTGAGTGGAAAACTATTTTTTTCCTCATGATCATTAAATAGAAAAAAATGAGGAAAAAAAAGGGAATTGTTAAGGTAGACAAAGGAACTGACAAAGGAACTTGTCAGTTTTAAGTTTAGAAATAAACTTGGAATCTGTATTTTAGTTACTTTTTTCATATTTGATCAACACAGAATATTCTGGACAAATTTGTATTGACCTATAGCTTCTACCTTGGATAAATGATGCCAATCCTTTGTTGACCTGCTACTAAGGGGGATGAATATTGAGTTTTAAGCCTGAAAGGTTTTAAAGTGTCATTGGGGTGAAACCATGATCATTCTGATTGATAGACCAAATTTCATAAAACTGTCAGGAATATAGGATTAAGTACTTTCAAATAAAGATTTCCAATTTCTGGGATTTGGGGGACACTTCATGGAAGATGACATTTCAGATGGACATTGATAAAAGGGTAGGATGGTGATAACAGGAGATAGGACAGAATCACTCCTGGTGAAGTGGAGAAAGAAAAAAAAAACAGAACAAAAACACACAGATAGATACTGGAAAACTATGAGAAAGAATGGGTAAGTTCCCTGGGATTACAATGATGTGAAATTTATATATAAATAATCTTTTTTAAAAAAAGAACAGGTAAGTTTGTTTTTGTTTAGCTGGAGTGGAAACATAAAATAGGATTAGTTAGTGATTCATTTGAGATGATTCCTGTAACAAGTTCCCTGTTATTTCAAAGATACCTGGATATTGCCGTAAGTTCACATCCATTTGGACATGGAAGAGTACCCCCGCCTTCCTAACTACTCTGTAACTACTGTATCCTGCAAAATAAAAACTGGTATTCAAAAACTTATAGAAGATCCTAATATATCTGAGACTCTGGTGTTGATAATAGTTATGTTATTTGTGCTAACTGCCAAAGTGGTAAAATGACATCATAAAATGATACTCAAATACATTAATACCATCTTTCATCTAAGAATTTCATAGCACACTATAGACAGTAACTAATTAAGGTTCCAAATTAATATAATATATTCATTTTCCACTGCATAGTCTAGGCATTGCAGTTTCATTGACTTTTACAGGCCAACAAGCGTTACCTGAAGATGTTTTCCTCTCTCCTTTTTCCCTCTGTGTATAAATGGGTATGAAGAGGAAAGGGAAAGAACTAATAGCATTTGAAAAAGTAGAATTGGACTTTTCAGCTATCTGTGTGTTTTTAAAATGCCGGCTTTCTCCAGGACTGACTTTGTGGGGTCAGCTCTAACTTTCTGGATGTGACACTATGGAGCTGTGCCAGGAGCTGAGTCTGAGCTCTGCGGCTTTGCTTTTCTTCCTGGATGCCAGGTTTTTAACATTTTGCTATTGCCTTGACCTAGATTCATATGGAAATAGTGATGCTGATGTCTGGACACAACATGGACATTGTGTGATTGTATGGTTTAAATACCTGTAAAATACGACCCGGCTGTCTAAAGGGGAAAAAATGCTGACAAATCAGGTCTTTTCATAGTTGAGGTTGGTTTGAAAGAAAGGACCTGAAGATTGGATTTTTTTCCCTTTAGAAACTAGGGAAAAACACTAAAACAAACAAACAAACATGAGCATTTTATTATATATTAAAGATAGAAATTGGAACACCCTTTTTGAAGGATTGGGTTTCCTCTTGCTTTAATCAAGCTAGTTTCAGCAGCAGATCAGGATGTGGGGCTTGTTTGTATTTACCATCCATGTCTTAAAAGGGTCACCATGAAATGTGTCACTGTTTCAAAAGCGGAAGCTGAGGTCCGAGCGGGTGTGTCCTGACAGCTCAGAGGGAGACTGCTCCATCTGCATTGTGTTAGGGGAACACTGACCCTGTGTGTCGGGAGAAGCTTGGGGGTGGTATTGCTTTCACATGTGTCTGGGAGCTGAGCTGGGCCCTGGTTTATGAAGGCTTCCTTCTTTCAGGGTCAGACACCGGCCAAGGCAGATTCAGCCACGTTGGCCTGATGCCCTCCACATGGCTCACATTCCCAGCTCTTTACCCTGGCTGGGGCTGATCCACCAGGTGCCCAATTTGCTTCTTCCTGTTCTCCAAGCTGTTCAGTCTTTCACAGAGAGTAACACGTTTTCCAGTATCTATGTTCCTCTGTTGGTATGTTTTCTTGGACGATTAGTTCCATGGACACAATAGACACAACATTGGGGTCTGCTCGTTTGCCTGAAGTGACCACCATGACCTAGAAATAAGAATTTGTTTAGACACGGTGAGTTTAGAGGCAGTCAGATAGATGGAAGTTTCTGTGAAACTGGGCCTTTCATTGGGAGGCCAAAGAGTGCTTTCCATGAGGAAGTAAATGTTAAATTATTTTCTGCAGACTAGAGTCTTCATTGTTAAGTACATCCATCCAGCATCCTTCTCAGGGTCACTGAACTTCTCGGCTCTCAGAATCCATTACTTCACTGTTTTGTTCTTGGGAGGCCTCAGAATGGGAGATGTATCATGCCATCTCTTTCCTGTTCAGCTGTGCAAACCCACCTTTGTTCAAATTCCAACCTCGGTCCTCATTCCTTATTGAAGTTTACCTGTCAGCCCAGTCTTAAACCCTTCTCATCCTCTGAACTCACAACATTACTGTCTGAACTATTTGGCAATCAATCATGCCTATCATTGCCTTGTGACATATTCTGTATTACATCATTATTAAATTCATATGACTTAACTTTTCAGGTGCCAAACAGCTTCTCATACTTTATTTGGCAAGGATAAATGTTACTCGGTCTTTGAATTTTCCTTGGTGCATATCAGAGTTTGGGGCATATTGTCTGAGTGAGTGCTTTTTACTGAATTTTATTGATTTTATTGATTTAAAGTACCAGGGTAAGAGGAGTGAATTATTTTGATCTCTAATTTATAAGAATAATGTAAGTTTCTCTGATGTTATATTTTTATAACATACATAAATTTGATGTGTATATTATACATTTTTGAGTATAAATCTTAGAAAGCAAATTAATCAGAAGGAGGAGAGACATTTGTTGGAAAAATAGATTACTGAATTTTGAAGTATCTATAGGAAATCAAAGGCAGCTAGGTTTCTGCCATATTTCAAGCAGGAAATAAACAGTTTTTTTAAAAAGCAGAAACCCTCTTCCACCACCAGGGTCTTACTTGACCTTATTTTTGCTCTTTTGGTATATAAATTAATTTTCTACGTTGGATTTAGAGTGCATAGTTAGAGAACATGTTACCTCACTGCCTGTCACAGGATAGACAACCACTTACCAATTGGGTCTAATACCAGATTCCTAACAAGAGTCTAATTCACTCAAATTGACTTAGGCGACCATTTCAGATTCAGTAAACTACAGCTAAGGAACCAATTCATATTAAAAAGTTAAGGGAGTCAATTCAAAGTAGAGAGGGATTCTCAGAATCTTGTTAGATTGTCTGAAATTTATGCTATACATTTTAGACTTGGCCCTCTTCCTGATTTTTAAACTTAGTAAGACTGGCATTCTCTCAGGTCTCTGTAATGAGAGATATGAGCTCACTTCCTACCTCTATTCCCAAATTGTTCCAAAATTCTGCCCGGTCTCTCTCCTATCTTTATTCCTTTCTCTTTGTGACCATCAATATTTCCTTCACACAAATCCTTCCCACTTGATACTTGGACAATATTCTTTCAGCTGTTCTCCAACTCTCCACATCCCCCACTTTAGCCAGTCACACTCAAGAATAAGATGTTTTTGGAGCACAAATTGAATGATGTCAATCTCCTGTAAAATGAAAAGTATTTTCACTAACACATGTATTCATTCATTCAATATTATTTATCTAAAACTTGCTGATCACCTGCTATAAGGCATCAACTACTTAAAAGGAAGAGAAAAATGAGGACATTAAAACACAAAAAGGTCCCAGACTCTGTGGGACCTTGAAGGACAGCAAGACTAATAGAACGAATTTTAGATAGACATGACAAAAGAAATGCAATAAACAGGTCCATAGGTTAGAGTATGTGGAAGAAATGAAGTTACTTGGGGTAACATATCTTAAAATACCTTAAATAAATTGAAGTGAATTGGAAAGTCTTTTTGAGGTGATTTCTGGAATTAAAAAAATATGAGGAGGTAGAGAATTCCAGGTAGAGGGAAGAAAGGTTCATTTCCAGCAAGACCTGTGAATCACATTGATTTGTTGCAGAAAAGGAAAGGTGGTGGGTAAGGCTGGAGCCCTGAGCCAGCAGGGTACAGGGTGAGGTCAGAGCAAGATTGGGTCAGGTTATAGAGGTCGTGGCGGTCCCTGACATTCTTGGTCAGTGGGAATTCAGTCCATAGGGACAGGAGTCTTAAGAGAGAACAAAGAGAGAATTTTGGAAGGTTCCAGACTTTGAGCACTTACTGTATCTTTTGCAAAAATGGATTGTATGGAATAGATCCAGGAGGCCAGATAGAAATACTGTTGGCTGAAGATGATTGCATAAGCCACAGTTGGGACACAGAACACAGACCCGATAGAATTTGTTGTCGAGAAAATGTTGGGAGTGAGGGGAAAAAAAGAGGTTAAAAATGTGCCTGCGTTCAGGCAGATGTTAGTTACTTCCTTTTCCTAAGATGAGAAAGACTCAGAGAGAGTGGATTAAATATGTTGGGTATGTGGGGGAAGGGTGGAAATCAAGTTTGTCAATTCACAGCTGCCCCATATGCAGCCAAGAAGAGATGCCAAGCAAGAAGCTAAATATATGAACCAGAGAGGTAATTTGAAGTCGAGAATATTAATTAGGGAATAAACCATCATAGAAATGTCATGAAGAGCAGTAGTATTGGATGCCATCATTTAAACAGAAAATTCAGATAGAGAAGAAATACACCCCAGACTGAAGCTTAAAACCCTGAACTTGTCCATGTTAAAGAGAAGAACAAGGAGCAGTAGGGTTTGAAGAGGTCAGCTTAAGGTTCTTGTTGACCTAAATAGTCATTAAGCACATGGTTTTGAACAATATGCATTGCCATAACTCTGTAGTACCCTGAAACCAAGAACCATCTTAGCTTCTTTCTCCTAAAGAATGCAGAAAATTGGCATTTGCACAGAAATGTGTGTTTGCAGAACATGGATAATATAAAGCTGATATCCCCAGTGGTGAGCCTCCCAGCCACCCCCCAGGACAGCCTGAATGAAAAAATGATTATGTACTTAATGTCCACTGAACACCCTGGAGAGAAAAAGAGCATCCTATAATTGCAAAGTATTATTTTTACCATTATTAATACATGAATCATTCATTAGGAGAAAAAGAACTCGGCAAGTCAGGAGATAATAAGCTGTGTTTATAATGTTGCACAGAAGGAATTACCCACATAAATCCCCTCCCACTAGGATGTGCAACCAGAGTCACACATGCTGAATATGTTCCTTTTGCAAAGACGAACCCTTAGCAATAGCTCTCAAGAGTCAGGTGTTTGTAGCCAGGTGAATGTCTACACTCTTTCCCATATTTTTTCCCTTGATCTTTGCCTGCTTTTCAGCAGAATTTTTGCATAAAAGATGGTGGGTGGGCACAAACTTCCTGGGTAGAATCTCTTAGGAAAAGGAAAAAAGTCACTCTTCTCATAGTAGTGAATTTTTAATGGAATGTCCTCATTTTTAAAAATGAAGGAATTTATAGAATGTATAGAAGTTTGGAGGGGATTTTAAGAATGACAAGAAAAAACACCAGAATCCTGGATTGTCTGCTAGGACCCTACCTCCTAGGGCTCAAAGATGTTATCATGGAGTAAAACAAGCAAAAAAATAAGAACTTGTGCTTTCAATACATTATCAGAAATGCAAAACAACCAACTTTCCTAAACTTGAATGATAATCTATTTTGACTATAATACTTAATTACACAAGCCCAAAATGAACTATACAATTTGTATTTCTCTACTTTATGGAGAGTTATAATTTATGTCCCCAAGTTGACCTGCTGGGTTGCAAGGACCACAGGAAAAAAAATGACTATTTTAAAGAAAAGTTTACATAAGAATCTTTCATAGGTCATTGCACTTAGAGGGGGTAGTGTAAATTAACAGTGAAATGACCAACAAAAGGGAAATACTAACTTTTTCTTCTTTTATTTTGTAAGTAATAAATAAAAGACATCACTGGTAAAAATATGTGTATGTCTATGAGAAGTAGTGATTAGTTACCAGATTTTTGATGATTCTGATGGAACATTGGAGTGACAGAATTCTCTTCACTTGGGGGATAGCAAGTGGGAGAGTCGGCATTATAAGTCCTATGATTTTATTCAACTACCACACAACTCTAAAATAGGAATAATAAAACTCTTGAATACATGCAATTCTATGATAGAATAATGATATTGAAGACTCTTCTCAGCTCCTGATTATTAAGATAAGAACTGTGTCCTTTTAACTGTCTGAATGTTTCCCTTCTCCCTACCATAAGCTGCAATAGACTGTTGGCTGCCCCATTGTTTGGTAATGAGGAAGCAGAGGTGGCTCTTAAGCACCACTGCCTTTCTTTAAAATTAGTTTATGAACCATGTAAGAAATCAGTCTCATTTTCACCAAAAATACCATTCCCTGCTAAATAATCATTTTATTCACCATATACTTAGCCAAATGATTTTTGATTCTCTCTGGGAATCAAATTAACTCTAAAAATAGAAGAAGAATGTGTGATAATTGAGAATGTTTAAGTAAATATACCTTGGGCTCTGATGGTAAATCTAAAGGTATATATTATAAAAATTTTTGATTTTAAGGGATACAATTAAATAAGCATGGAACTACGCCCACTGAAAATTTTTGATGGGGATGATTTTTTGGTTGATTTTTGGTTACATATAAGTTCTAATAAACTTGTCCCTAGACAAGTTTTTCTAGAAGTTGTCCCTAGAAGTTTTTCTAATACTTCACTTGAATTTCCCCTAAAACAAAACACATTTCATCCTAGGCAGGTTACTCATTTTTTATAGTGGTAGCTGATTGTTTTTTGAGTGTCTGTTAACAGCTAATTTTTTTCTTGATTCATGTCAAGATCAACTAGACAGCTAATCCTTTCATTATGCCCTACCATATTTTCTTCAATATTAAATTTGAGTCTAGAATCAAGAACAG
Organism: Uropsilus gracilis; assembly: GCA_004024945.1. Classification (NCBI taxonomy): domain Eukaryota; kingdom Metazoa; phylum Chordata; class Mammalia; order Eulipotyphla; family Talpidae; genus Uropsilus; species Uropsilus gracilis. The sequence continues at coordinate 59,610 of PVHY01005576.1, read as the reverse complement.
GTCAACATCTATCTATCCAAAAAGTGACCAGTTAACTCTCCTAATGTTACAGGGCAACTCCAAAGAGAAATGAGATGGCCTGGGTGTCAGTGCTCAGGTATATACTTAAAGAAAACTCAGAATAAGCCCCAAGGGCAGGAGGCATACATAGAAAGGTTAATAAAAGGTTAATTGACAAGGGATATGGAAAGAGTGGGCATATGGAGAATGAAGTATATAGAGAAATTAATTGGTCAATATGTCCTCATCATAGCACTGCCTAAGCTGGAGCCCCAAGACACTGAAGACAGTAAAAGCTAAGTTCCTGTGCAGCACCACATGTGTTCAGTTTCATCCCAAGCATGGATGTTTCCCTCTGCCCCTAGTTCCCAGAATTCCCCCTTGGAGAAATCAAGAGTCATGGAGGGTTCATAGCATGATGGGGTGTACCCCTTGGCACCTGGGATCTCTTTGGAGTTGAGGTGGCAGCAGAGTCCATCAAATATTAGTGGATGGAGCTCATTCAGGGCATATGACTCCTCTAACACTACCCACAGATCAAATATCTAAGATGCCAGCTTACTTTACACACAATGATGCATCCTCAGAGTCATGGCAAATAGCCCTCTTTCTTCCAAATGATGCCAGTTTCATCTTCCACCCTAAGTCACACTACTCTCTCTTATGATCAGTTTTAAACAGAAAAAATAGCAGCTGGAAACTGAAGTGTAATTTGGGTCAATTTTTACAGCCTCAGAATGTTTTGTTAGGCACCTGTTCTTTAGGCATACTCTCTGGCATACACCAAATTGTTGGATGAATGAGGGAAAAATGCAAGTTGACTAGAACCACAGCCTTATGTCTTGAGCACATTTTAATACCACTCACTGAATAATCAATCTGAGTGCCCCACCCCCCACTCCTAAACCTTTCCCTGTGCAAGGAAACTTACTATAAATATATATATATAGAATATATATTATACCTTGAATATATATATATTATATATATATTCAACCTTGAATATTTATACCTTGAATATATATATATATATATTATATATATATGGTTACATATAAGTTCTAATAAACTTATATATATATTATATATATATTCAAGGTATAAAGAGAGGACAAATTCTCTAAGAAGAGCTGTTTACCCTATAACAAGTTACAAATCATCTCCTTCTAGTCTCTAATCTTACAGTTTGTTGGGAATAAACCAGGAAAAAAATCCTTCTTTGAGGTCCTTTCTTTTGTCTGCAAAGGTTGTGTATTTCCTATGTTAGGGAGCACTTGTGATCTATCATTTTCCATCTGCTAAATATCTTCCAGATTTCCTAACTGATTATTTGTCTAGGACCCCCCAGTGGGTTTCATAGAACTGATATAGATTCATTTTTATATTTCTTCTGTCATTTCGATGGGATTTGAGAGAGAAGAGAAGAAAGTCGTTTGTTCAGTCAGCCATCTTGATTCAGAGTTGATAACCTTTTATCAGGGCAGTCACAGAGGGACAGAACTCATGCCCCAGATCCTTTAAAAAGCAATTTTGAAAGACATTTAGCACGTTCAGAAGACTAGCAACCTGACCTACATTCTTTCAGTATATTGATTTGCAAAATCCAAGTCTTTCTTTACTTTCATATTTTCTGTACTTCAGCTCTTTAAGAAAAAAATAGCAGATAGAAAAAAAGAGGTTCTTAATTGTATCAAATTTTACTCTTATCAAAGTTTCATAAACAGGGAGATTGCTTGAGATAATTATTTTTCCAGATTTCAATGGTAAAAAAAATAGATGACAATCTTGAGATTTCCATCAATTTTATTTTATTTTTTAACATATATTCTTGAAAGAGACATACTCTTCTCAGCAGGTGTCTATTTTTGTGTGTGTGTGTGTGTGTGTGTTTCAATTAGAATTACATTCTTGAAAGAAGAAGATAAGACTATACTACATCTTGCTCCTTATTAGTTCTACCATGAGCAGGGAAGAAACATATGCTACCTCTAATCAGGCAGGGAATTTTTTCCATTTTATTATTAAAATGAGAGGTAGTGTATCTTATGGTCTTTAAATCATTGTCTAGTGAAATGTAGCAATAAAATAAATATAGTTCCTACTCTGGGAGGTGAAAACATGAAAAAGTATTACTCACTTTAGTCTCAGGATTGGCATGATGGTGACAGTGGGTATGTGCATGTGTGTATGCATATGTGTTTAGCAGCTGTGCAAAACTTTATGTGAAATCAAGTCTTGGTGAGTATTTCCTCACTAAAATACAATACGAAGATGCATATCAGGATGCTCACTTGGAGGAATTTCAAAGGCTACTCAAACCTGAAGAACAAATAGGGAAAGAAGGATGGGGAAAAAAGTGAAACTACAATAAAGGATTATCTTTTGTGCTGCCATGGACTAAATTCTGTTCAGTCTTATTTAAGCACACTTCCTTGACACCTTCTCTCAGTACTCAGTGACCTTTTGTTTCTAAGATCTACTCAGAAGTCCTACTATCGTGCTTCCTCTCAGACAACCTTTCCCTGTCATTATTCCAGGACCTCGACTTTTCCTTCTTTGTCATCATTAGTTTGCTCAAATGATTTTTGCTTTCCTCAAAATATCCTCTAATTTCCTCCTTCCCCCGTAGAGTTTCCTATATCTATTCTTTATCCTAAACTCTCCCTTCTACCTCAGTACTTTTCATAATAAAATTTAATATTTTCAGATAAGTGTAATGTCAAGAAGTAATAGTACTACCCAACCTTTGCATTACATCTTCAAACTTACACCATTATTTTATTTTTTTAATCACATTGAATTTGAGGGAGTACACAAGCCCATTTTAATGACAATGACTTAGAAAGTGACCAGTAATATTAAAATATTACTTAATATTACTTAAAATATTAAGCCTGACAGGACTGTTGTGTTCAGGACATCAGAAAGACATTCATGTTGAACCAAATGATCCAGAGCCCATCATGTTGCATTCTATATCATGCTATTCCACTGAAGTCCTTCTCTTCCTTTTAGCACCAAACAATCCTGCTTGACATTATTGTTGTTGTCATTTATTCTGAAAAGGGGAAAAAATTAAAAAAACTGGAAGTGTCCAGTAAATAAGTTGCTTGAAGTTCTCCCATAAGCAATGGGCAATGGCCTGGTTGCCTAGTATTGTTTTAATCTATTGTTTTGTGACTTTACTGCAATATGTTTCTGGTATTGCTCTAAGCAACCTTTTCAAATAGAGACCTTGAATTTTCTTGCAGTTTACTAGCCCTTGCTAGTCAGACTCCTTACTTGAAAGTTGGCTTCTTCCAGTGTAAGGGGAAAGATCTAAGGAGAAAACAATGAAGCTTTGTATGACCTGGATTTGGAGTCTTAGAATATTTCTGCTACATTCTGTTATTCAAGCAAGTGATAAATGTCAGTACATATTCAAGGAACTGTGAGGAATAGGCTCAACTTCTCAATAGAAAAACAGAATATGCATTCAAGAAAGAAGGAACTGAATGTAGTCCTTGTGAAGACTATACCACAATGCCATGTCCTCACTGTTATTCACCCTAAAGCCAAACTCACCACTGCCCTTTCCCCATCTGTTCTGCACTGGTGCTTACACACATATACAAACGGAATCTGTCTGTCTCGCTCTCTCTCTCTGTGCTGCATGGTCACTTAATGACATCTATCTCATTCATATACCTATCTCTTCACCCTTTGTTTTTAGATTGATTTTTTTTTTTTGCTACAGAACAAAGCACTTTAGATATTTCTTTGGTAGTACCTTTCACTTTTTTATTTTATTTTATTTTTAACATTTTTTAAATTGTGGTAACACTAGTTTACAACACCCACACTGTGCACTTGTTACACATAGACAAAAATCTCTTCCTTGGACAATAACCCTCCTTAAATAGCGACCATGAAAAAATATACATTTTTGCACACCAGAGAAGCCAGGAAAAGCAGTTAATGAGCTGGGTTAGTGTGAACACACCAAAAATATTAGTAGGTGCATATATATATGTGTGTGTCTGCATATGGTGTGACAGGGTATGTTTATGTATAGAAAATACAAAATGATATGAGATATATGTTATATATACGTATAATAGACATATTCCAGACAATCTGAGAATGGTGATAGGCAAAAGAGAAGGTCTATACAGAGAAATAAATTCTAGATTTCAAGGACTATAATTCTCTCTTAATTCCATTCTAATTTTATTTGACTTTGTAGTGGTTAAAAATTGCCTTATGGACTTGATTGCATAGGTTGCACAGAAACTATTCAAAATTGTTGCCTAGCTGCTATCATGTAGTTTAGACATTATAAAATGTCTAATTTTATAATGAAACAAGTGAGATGCACTTTTATTTTAAATACTAATGGTAATAACCTTAATGAATTCAGCCTGCTTCTGGGTTATGTGTTGGTAAAAATGCAGTGACAGCCAGGAAGCTGCCAGGCATATCCTGCCAAGAAAATGTACATAAGGAAAGTACACGGAACAACTGTTAGGAGAGCCATACGAACTCCCCATATCTCCTTAATATGGAATTAAAATGATTTTAATTGTGCACACACACCCACAGACCTCCAAGGGTTAACTGCACACAATGTAATGAATTCAATAATGATGAGTTAAAAAAGGTCTAATTAGCAAGTAACCACTTTATTATGAAAGAAAATGGTAATGAATTTAATAGCTCAAAATCATTAACAATATTTAGTTTGCTGGTACTTGTTCTCTATTATCCTCATTAATATGAACATTTAATATGTTTTAAAATGGATTTGTAATACTTTCTGTGCCATGAGGTTACACTGACAGAAAGAGTGTAATTATTCTGCTAATTGTTATCACTGTATGTTTGTGCTCCGAATAGAAGTATATTTAGGTGTTAATACCAAAAAAAAAAGTAATTAAGAAAGGAAAGATTTAAAACCTAATTAAACAAAAACTCAAAAAAATCTCAGTCCACCACAAGGAAAGATTTTCTGAAGCAATTGCTTTGGAAAGGTTTTTTTTTCTTCCCTTCTAATTCACTTTTTTTATATTCTTATAGATATCTTGAAGGAGGGAATAAAGTTATCTGACAGAAAACTGAAGTAAAAAAGAAATAGAAAAAGTTTAATATTCACATTCTGCAGAGGGAAGTTAGATCTTTTCAAGGTGTTAACTGCAATAAAATGAAACTTTCTCTGTAACATCCCTGACTGACCCTGAGCATCTCACACCCTTGGCAGATGCTGTCTTTGCTCCCCCACCTAAAACTACCCTGGAAATCCCTTCTGTCTCAATTGTTCCCTAAGGATCTGCTCACATACATTGTTTCATTTCCACTGAGTCCCATTTCTTCTGAGATTCAGTCCAGTTTTTCTTCTTTGAGTACTCTTAAGTCAGCAGAACCACTAAAGGTTAAAGAAAAACTGTTTCCATCACACATTCTTATAGGATAGTTGATGGAAAATATCACAGTGTAAAAAAGACAAATGTTTGAACACCATCTAACGTTGTCAAAGGCAAAAGAGAAAGATGAAAACTAGCAACAACTCTCAATGAAGAGCCTGAAATCACTTTGTGAAAAGTCCAGTGCATGTATCACTCCTCGTTGGTGGTATTATAATCTTATTACTGTGACATGCTGGAAAACAGAAGTCAAGAAGTCATTGTGATATTAACCTAGCTTATGAATTAATACCACTATACTTGATTTAAGCTTCCTTACACATTTGAAGATTAAATTATATTTTAGCTTCATTTTTTGATCTGGATATACATAATTTTATATTGGTTTCATTTTTTGATCCAGATATATCTAATTTTATACTTTCTTGTTACTTTCTAATTTGGCCAATATCCACCTGGAAGCTACTGCTCTTCTCTTTTCTCTATCCTTTGCTTCTTCGAAAGCCTTCTTTTGTCTCAGCTGTTCTGTTGGAGGCAGAGCTTATTCCCATGTTGTGGTGACTGATTGGTGATGAGGATGCTGGCAGGTCAGGATTAGAGGATACACTGCTTCCATGTCAATGTCTTGACAAGGAGCATTGCCATCCAGTTTCATGCAGCTTCATGTTCATCCTGTTATCTTCGTTGGATGTATGACTAGGAACAGGATACCTGAAAATTGCCATTATTTCACTGGATATAAAGCTTTAAAATCTTAAAAATATATAGTGGGTGGGCATTTCATGTACTTGGGCCCATAAAGATAAACCATAGCAAGAATAACCCAACAGGTCATTTCATTTCAGGTGAAAGAAACAGAGAATTGAGAGATGCTTCTTAATACAATAGTGACTTTCCTGATCTACCAGCTGACATAATGTTAATATTCATAGAATGCCTACAATAGGGCTTCTCATGTCAGCTCTACCCACTTTAGCTCTTTGTCTTAAGAAAAAATTCAATTATATTGTCTGATCTAATCATATTTGGGTAACTAATAATTGTACTCAATTTGAGGATTTAATCATCATATTGGTCAAAATAAACAAAGAAAATGTTATCTAATTCTGATAAGGCAGGATGGACAAAACCTAGATTTGAGCAACAACTTTCTGGAAAAGCATGCATTCAGTTAATTCTTAGTTATTAGCACTGATGGAAGGGATGGGCTGAACATAAGCCACAACATAAATCCCATAGTTGTATTTTTTTTTCCTTTAATGCCGTCTATAGGTGAAGTATCTTTTGCTGTCTAAGAGTACAGTAAAGACAAACAGTGACAACCTGATTAAAAATGTTAAGAAAGTTTGAATAGCCTTCTTCCAGATTCCTCCATCCTCTCATTTTATTACCCTTGCCCATGACCCCACCAATAATCATGGACTGCCCCTCATCCTCTATCAGCCTAGTAGAGTAAGTTCAACCTTCCTGAATCAAATTTTGCTCTCAAGGATCTGCATGAAATACACACACAAAGTATATGGGGAGATTTTAGATTCCCAGAATAAAGCAATAAATATATATTCTGAAAGTGTTCTCTTGAACTTGAACTTGTTGAACACAATGTGGAAGCATAAGTGCTTCAATACATATTAGCTTGTTTATTTTTTCTCTCAAAGAGACAATATTTTGTATTACATTTGTCACCAGTCACAGTTAAATATCACTCACCACTTGCTCCAACTTTAAGGAACGGATTTTATTAGTTGGGAGAATTTAGTCAATAAATAAAGCAAATAGTAATCTATAGTTGGAGTCACCAACTACCTTATAGGGAAAATCTGCACTGGAATACTGTCAGACTGACATCTACACAGAATAAAAGAACAAATATTTGACCCAACATTAAAAATATTCAGGGTTTTGCTGTATAGAAACTTTTTAATTTGATGTAGTCCCAGTTGTTGATGTTTTTCTTCCTTTTTTAATACAAAAAATGTTCAACATCATTAATAATCAAGGAAATGCAAATCAAAACCACAATGAGATACCATCTTACACCAGCAAGAATGGCCCATACCAAAAAAATGGACAACAACAAGTGCTGACATGAATGTGGAGAGAAAGGAACACTCTTAACACTGTTGGTGAGAATGCAAACTGGTTCAGCCACTATGGAAAATTGTGTGGAGGATCCTCAAACTACTGAAAATGGTACTACCATTCAACCCAACAACCTCAATTTGGGGACTCTACTCAAAGGTCACCAAAACACTATTTCAAAAAGACACCTGTACTTGGATGTTTATCACAGCACTATTTACAATAGCCAGGGTATGGAAACAACCCAAATACCCCAGAACTGATGAATGGTTGAAAAAGATGTTGTATATTTACACAATGGAATATTATTCTGCAACCAATACTGACAAATGCAAAACATTTGTAATAACATGGACGGACTAAAGGGAATCATATTAGTATAAATACATCAGAAAGAAAAAGACAAACCATATGGTCTCATCTATAGATGGGATATAGGGAACAAACAAAAGGCCAAGAAAGTGTCAAATCAAGCTAATGAACTGAGCAAGCAGCTAGGGGAGGGGAGAAGGGAGAGAGAAATCAGGGAAGGGAGGAGCACAAGAAGGGCAAAAACGAAGGTCCACAGGTAATAACATGGAGGGAGAACCTTGGGGAATGCAATGATGTAACATACATATACATATATATATGTATATGTATATATATATATATACTCACTCACATATATACATAAGTATGTAAAAAATAAAATTACAAATAAAATATTAATTAAAAATATTCAGGCTCTCTATCTAATGGCATAAGTCTTGGTGTACAGATTTTAATCATCCAAGTAAAAGAAATGAAGATATCCAACCAATTTGCAGTAATGTAAGTAAATTCAAAAGTTTGTCATTAAAGTAACCAAAACAAACAAACAAAAAGTCCTTCAAGCAATGGTAGTGTTGTTAGTGTGAAGTGCACTAATTTACTTTTTTGTAGTAATATGAAATTAGAAAAATTTTGTCTAGTATAGTCCTCAACTTTTCTTTAATTCTTAAATATTAATTGCATGCATTCTATTTTGTGAGTATAATGGTTTTGATTCTTAAAACCACTGTATATTCTGACACTTTTACATTACACTAGACATTAGAAATACTCCCATGTCTGCGGATAGAGATATATCCTTTTATTTTTAATGATAGTGTACTATTACATCAACCTTGTGTAATGTCTGAGACCATTTATTTCACTTTTGCCAGGTAACTTGTTTTTCCTCTTTGATCTTACCTGCAGAGTGGGATTCATCTTTGTATACTTGCTGGCTTGCTTTCTTAATATAAAATTCTGCAGGTAAACTATATCACAAACTATAGCGCACTTAAAATACTAAAATATCTTGTTGATGGCCCTCTCAACATGGCAAGTCAATATACCAAAAGTCATGTAAATGAGAGTGACTATGTCTTTATATTTTCAAAACATGCTATTTTCTCTATGCCCAGACTGGTAAAAATAAAAACCTATCCTGTCATTGTGTTTATCATCCTTCTACTTTAGTTTTACACTGTTGTTGTATTGTTGGCTTGTTTATTTACTTAGTTCATTTACTAAGCCCTCATTCTTTCTGGCTTCTACTTCTTCTTCCTCCTTTGTTGTTTTTTTTTTTGAGTAATAATTTTAAGACTCTAATTGGTTTTCTAGGTACCATTTTCCTAGTTATCAGTTTACTATGTAGTACATTGTTTAATTAATTGTGAATATTTTATGGTTTCTAGTATAGTGATAGCTTTCCTTTTGTGGTGACACTGACTTCTAACCCTGTATGTCATTTGGGGCATAGGTTCATACCTCTTCAAGAAATCAAGATATATGTCGCCACACCACATCTACCACCAAAAACTGTATTTCTTGACTCTAGATTTTTTTTTTTAATCTATTAGTTACTCAAGGAAGTGTCTCCTTTTTTTCCTGGTCTAAGCATGTGCTACTTTTTTTTTATTATTGTGCATTCTAAGTGTCTTGAATTATCAGAAATGATACTCTGTTTAATGTTTTTTTTAAATCTTGACATTTTCTTTGTATTAAAAACTTCTAGTATTTTTTCCACTTAGTTTGTCAGTTGATAATTCAGTTCTATTAAAATCAACTCTGTGGATGTTTGAATAAATCCTTATAATCCTCTAAGTTTATGTATATATATATAGTTTATATATATATATATATATATATATATATATATAGAGAGAGAGAGAGAGAGAGAGAGAGAGAGAGAGAAATCATATATTTTGGTACATAGAGATCAGGACTGTTATATTTTCCTGATAGCTTCTATTTTCATTATGTGGAATCTGTTTTTGTCCCAACTATTATGGGATAAATTTGGCCTCAATTTTTATTTTGTCTAGAATTGCCTGGATAACTCCATTAGCTCTGATGATATGTGTACTCTTACTTTAGATTGTCTATAGCTCTTGTCTGTGAATTTATTTTAAACCTTTCCATACTATTTTTGTTTTAAGAGAAAACTTCTAGGAGCATACTGGTAGATTCTAAAACCATTCAATCTGATAGTCTTCACCTGTATGTTAGTGTTTCCTACACTTTGTTCAAACTTTTGATCCCTTCCTCCTGGAATCCCATCCCTTCCAGTTATTTTGCTTTAGCACTTTGATTTGAGGAAAGAGACTCCATGGTAGTTTCCTTAGAAAAGTGATTATGAGGAATATTATTCTTCAAATAAAAATGATAAATTTGAAGCATTTGAGGCAAAATAGATAGACCTAGAAGGAACCATATTAGCAGGAATAAGTCAGAAGGAAAAAAGACAGAAACCAAATGGTTTCCCTTATATATAGGCTGTAGGGAAAGCAAAATAAAGGCCAAGAGGAAAAGTCAAAACAAGCTAACAACCAGGTGAGGGAATGGGTGGGAGTGGTCAGGAAATACAGGAATATGTAGAACAGCAATGATGCTTCATGCATGAAAAGGAGGCGGGGGAGAACGATGGGGAAATGCAAAGGTGTGAAATACATATATACATAGATATGTATGAATAAATAAAATTACTAAAGAAAGAAAAGTGATTATGAAATTGTAAATATAAAATCTTATACAGATGTTAATATATACTGTAGCATAATGTAACAATAAATAGTATAATATACAATTTGAGGGAGGTTATCTGGAAGTGTATTCATTTTATCATCACGATTGTTTTTAGATATAATTGATAGCTGGTATACCTATTTTTTCTCTTAATTTATATGCATGTCCTTATTCTGATTTCTCTCTGAAAACTTTTCAAATCTTTTTATCTCTGATCTATAATGCTGTGGTCGTGGACCCTGTGTGATAAAACTTGAATTAAAATTTTTTTTTCATAGTCTGTGAAAACCTGAAATCTGGAGACTTCAGAACTTTAATTGTGAGGTTTATCTTGTTATAATTTTGATAACTTTCTCTTTATTTGCGATCTCTGTGATTTGGATATCTGACCTCTTCAGATTTTCTTACCTGTTTTCTCATACCCTATGCTTTCCTCTTTGCCAATTTCTTTTGGAAATTTGGTTTTCTTCTCTTTTATTGAGGTTTATTTTACTTTTGGCTAACAGACGCTTAGTTTCATACAACTCATTCTTCTGTTAAATATTTGTTTTAGTAGCAGTTTACCATTAGTGGAGTTTGTCTCTTCTCCTATCACAACATACTTCAATTACACACAATTTTCAAAGTCTTATCTAGTGTATAGATTGCCTCTATTTTCACTGTATTTTTCTATATTCTGTTTTGCTTACTTACTTTGGCTTCTTAAATTCAGGTCTAAGACTTTCTTCAAATATGTACCACTGATCTTAAGCCACTGATTCATTTCAAGAGAAAATTTATAAAATGTAGATAGAAAACTTCGAAGTTTCACTAGATGAAAAGTTATAAAATGATATTTCAGGGACCACAAAATGTCCTATGAAATCTTTTCTCATGAGAAAGCTTTACTATTCTCAGATAAGAGCCCTTCAAGTAGGTTAAAGAGTCCTTCAAGTAAGTTAAAAATACTAGGATAGTCCTAGTATCCTATGTTTATAATATATATATATATATGAAGATCTATTTCATGTAGTTTTTATCTATGGATTTCTTTTCCCATTTATATCTGCCTATCATATTTCTTCAAATTATAGTTCTTTATTTTAATTTGTATTTCTTAGCTCATTAAAGTTGTTGAACACCACTTCATATTTATGTCAACTTTGTAAATGGATTGATGTATTCCCATACATAATTATCTTTTGTCATTTTGATCTTTGTCTTTGACATTTAAGAACACTTTGTGTCTTGAAATCATTAACTTTGTGTTTATATTGATAGCTTCTTTCAATTTAATTTTTATTCTTTAATTATGATATATCTTGAAGTAAGTAGATGATGCATTTTTTTTTCTTTTCCAGCACGTCTGTGTGATGCCTTACAGTTTTTGACTTGGAATCTTATTAAAATTGCTTTACATATATATGTGCTTATATGTATGTGTATGTATGCATTTTTGTGTGACAATGTGTTCATGGATTTTTGACTAGCTACATTATCCTTTTATTATCTTAATATATATATACATATATACATATATACATATATATTATCTATATTATCTTTATATATACATATATGTATGTATATACATATGTATGTATATGTATATATACATGTATGTATATGTATATATACATATATATGTATATATACATATATACATATATATTATCTATATTATCTTTATATATACATATATACGTATATATACATATATACGTATATATGTATATATATATATATATAAACATATACTTTCCTTATTTCTCTGGGAGTTATGCATCTAATACAAATTTAGTCTCCCCCCAAAAATCTCATTTACAATTGTGTCATTTAACTAAATAATTTATCCTTTCCCCAAATGATAGGAAAATTGTCATTAATTAGTACTAAATTTATATGATTTTATCCTGTTTTCTCTCTTCATGAACTAGTATCACACTGTTTAAATTATTAAAGTTTTACACTCCCTTTCAATTATCTTCCTTTTTTTTCAAGCTAGATTTTGTTCTTACTATTTTTTGGGCTGGATGAATTTTTTTAAAAATTCAGTCAGATTTAATTTGAAATGTGTTATATTTAAAACTAAATTTGAGAATTGATATCTTAAAATAATTCATAACATATTTTTAAATGATTTGATAGTACCAGGTTTTTATTATCATTTTGTCACATTAAGTAATTTATTGCAAAAAGGGGATTATTTTTTTAGAGTATATTATGTGTGTATTGTACCTTCCTTCCTTCCTTCCTTCCTTCCTTCCTTCCTTCCTTCCTTCCTTCCTTCCTTCCTTCCTTCCATCCTTCCTTCCTTCCTTTCTTTCTTCTCCATATACGGGTTTATTCCTCTTCAGATAGAAGAGTCATTTATAACTTCCACCTCTGTTCACTGAAGCCTCACTCATTACCATAGCCTCCACAATTCATAAACAAGCAGTGGAAAACCTACCAGGAGAAATAGGAATGAGCCACATGTGCCCCTATTGGCAGATGCTTTTTCTCAGGAAAATAAGCTTTTTGTTGAAATTCCCTGGGGCAATCTTGATTCATCTATGATTTGGATCATAGGCAGTGTCAGTGCTGTGTGTCAAGAATGCTCCTTAAGCTTTCAGGTATTACTCCCATCAATCTAACAATAGTATACCAAATTTACCTAAATGTTTCTTTTTGGAAGGGCATTACTTTAGAGTCATAGAAAAAGTTGTGAATAAGGTAAAGAAATTTTGCACACCCCCTTCCCACCACCTACATAGCCTCACACATTATCAACTCTCCCAGCAGAGGGGTGCATATGTTACAATAGATGAATCCACTTTGACACATCGTTACCAAAATGCATATTCTACAATGGGGTTCACTTGTACTCCTGTACATTTGAAATTGTGTCAAAAGGGGCAGAACTCCAACAAGTCACAGGGAAAAAAAAAGAAAAAGCAGTACCTTTTAAAATACAGCTTCTGCCTCTGAGCTTCTTACCAGAATCGCATCGCCCAGGAGCATAGCAGTTGCCAATCAAATGCAATTTAAACAACAAGGTTTTATTAACAAGGAAAATTAACCAGAAAACAAAGGATCCTTAATGCTACAAGTGGCCAGTTATTTCACCCCCAGGATCATTTAGTCTGAAAGTTCCAAACATTTGTCCAAGATGGTGTCCCCTCTAAAACTGCAGGCACCCTGAAATGTCCAGTCCTTCTCCAGCATCTTCTCTTTCCTTTTTCTCTCTCCAGAATTCCAAGCTGCTCTGCTTCTCCAAGGTCCTTCAAATTTCCTCCATAACTGTTGATGCACAAATCAGCTTTCAAAACATGCCACCTTGCTATGGCTCCATGTGCTCCTTTACCAGACCTGCTTTGGTAGCATCAGGCCAAATCCACAGACCTGCCCTCAGTAGCCCCTGGTCACCCCCGACCTGCCATTCTGGCATCTGACTCCACACCAGCTACTTCTTTGCTACTCTCCCACCATGGCACCTTGCCACCTCCAGCTCACTCTTTCAGGGGCTTTCCCCTGGCCAGGCCATGTGGGCCTATTCTCTCAGTCCATTATTCTCTTTTTTTTCTCCCTCCTCCATTTTTATACACCCTGTCTTCCTATTTCCCATTTTCCCTCACACTGGTCTTTCTCTCAAACTCCACCCACAGGGGTATTTTGGTGCCAATACAATTTTCAACTGTGTCACTACCCTGTATCACATTCTGTGGGTATTGACAGGTATAGAATGATATAGACTCAGCGCTATACCATCCTAGAGAATAGTTTGTTGTGCTAAAGAACCTCTGAGCTCTCTTAGTCATTGAACAGATTTTAAGTTTCTACTCTGATATACTCTCACCACATAATAAGAAAATTAAATGCTTTCATCTGAAAGGGGATATAAGTTATCAATCAGTGCATATTAGCTATAATTCATGGGCTGTCCAAAGAACAAAAAAAAAAAAAAATGCTCAAAGAAAAAAGGAGAGAGGAATTCAGGGTAAACCTGAGAGAGAAGTTGTGTGTTACAAGAATCAGTGTCTGAGCTCAGTACTGGTGGTGTTTACCTCAATTCCTCCTGTGATCCATCTCTTCTAGCCTCTCCAGACACTCCCCAACATAACGCCAGGTACTCAAATTATGGAATCCCGCTCAGGACATTTACAACTGATCAAACCCCTTCTCTTATCCACTGACAAGCAAAACCCACAGCTGCACGTCTCAACCCAGCAGAGCTCAGGATTCTGGCTGGCAAAGGTTATTTTATTTCCGAGCTGTTATTGAAACTCTGTTTCCAGCAAATTCTTTTAAAAGAAAGTATTTAGACAGGGTTTTTGTTGGTGGTCTTTTTTCTTTCTTTCTTCTCTTTATTTTTCAGCAGGCTGTTGCATAACACAATTGGTTTTGCACGCTTTATAGGAAAGCAGGCCACCTTCCTTCATAAAGGGTGAGGGCACTGATGTGCCTTCCAATCACTTGATTCTATTGTTCTAAGCAGTCCTTTCAGTGTTTTTGGCAGGCTCAGGCTTCTGTGCTACCCTGGCCTTATTTTATTATTGTTTGGAGGGGGAGTGCAGTGTGATTATCCATTCTTCCTTCAGGCAGAGCAAGCCATCTGGAATGTTTATTAAGCCCGCCGGCTGATCAGGAGGCTAGAACTCTGGTGATATACATGAACGTGGGTTGTTCTACATCATCACGGCTTTGTTCCTCTGATGATGCAGCATGCAGAGAGGGCCGCGCTAATGGATTTAGAGCACTTCACAGTGGAGGTGCCATGGGCTGAATGGGGGAGAGATATTTTTGGCCTCTGGGTAATTGACTGAAGGATGGTAGGAAAATGTTTAATGTAAAGTAAGAAGGCTTCAAACTTTTAAATGTTTAATTTGGGGTGGTAGAAGGGCAGGTGATCAGCAAGAGGTTTGAGGAGCAGTCTTTGAAGCCCAAATCTATGCGATGAGGTCGTGGCCCCAAAGCCTGTCTGTCGCTCTGTGTAAAAAGATCAGTCGAGCTTGTCCAGAAATAAAATGCTACTATTCTAATTTTAAAATTTAGGCATTTCCCAGCCTACACTAAGCAGTACTTATATTTCTTTTCTTTTATTAGTGTCACTGTGAAGAAAGACGAACATTCTTCCTTTGCTATAAATTTTGGTCTGTAATTGTTGAACATATTTTCTGCAGGAAGGCAAACTTTGTCTCTTCATGCTTTCACTGTTTGTAAAATGAGTGTTTGTGGAGCTGGGAAGGATAATTTATAATGAGGGTTTGGGTTTCTTTTCAATTTAATTTAGATTTTACACTGAGTCAACTTTTCAGTCAATTATAGAACTATGATTACTTACCAGTCACTTAAATAAGTACCTTTTAAAAATAGGCCTATAAAAATGATACAGGGACTAATCACTGATGTGAGCAAATCTTACACAGGGCCACCCAAGCCATAATAAGAGGGAAGAAAAGAGGACTGAGTAAATAAAACCTATGTTTGGCTAAATCACAAGATATGTTAGTTATCCAATCTGCTGAATAAATCTGCCCTAGCCCAGTTTATGTCAGTGCACAGGATATGCCTTCGATGGAGCCTTTAGCAAATCCTTGGTGACAGAAATGAGTAATTTACCTTTATATGAAGATGAATGTATCTGGTTGAGAAGCTCTGTGCAGAGCATCTTGTCTGATGTTACAGTCTGCATCTATTAATCTAGATATGGACATATATATGT
Organism: Uropsilus gracilis; assembly: GCA_004024945.1. Classification (NCBI taxonomy): domain Eukaryota; kingdom Metazoa; phylum Chordata; class Mammalia; order Eulipotyphla; family Talpidae; genus Uropsilus; species Uropsilus gracilis. The sequence goes on along the minus strand of PVHY01005576.1, from coordinate 43,413 downwards.
GTAAGTTGGACACATCGACAGATGTGGTCATATATATTGCATATATATATATATGCATATGCTTAGATGAAAAGATATATATAGCCATCCCCCTATATTTTTCTCCAGAATGAATTTAAGACTAATACACCTCACTAGAAATCAGAAACTTGTTAATATTTTATAGGAAGCTAACTTTATCAGACATATGTATCTCTGTATCAGTTGTCTATTGTCACAGTAGCGATTCATCCTATTTACCACTCCTCAGCCTGGCCTAATCAAGTTACTGTTTACTGCTACTCATGAGGCTCTGGTTCCACTGTGCAGTTGGGTTAAGCAGTGTTTGCTCATAGTGGATCACAGTACAGCTCAGACCAGTTAAGAAAGTTTGCCAACCTAGCTAGTTCTGTCCTATGTCTGGGTTCTCAGCTGGGAAGATTTGGCTGACTTGCTGTGCTCCTCATGGTCTCTTCCCTTCATGAAGTTAGTCTGGATTTCCTCTTAGGGCAGAAGAGAGAGTCAGAAGGAGAGACACAGGAAGATTTCCTGAGGTCTAGCTTCTGAATTGGCATGCTAGTACTACTGCTCTATTCTATTGGTCAAAGCAAGTCACAAACCCAGAATAGATTCAAGGCTTGGGGTAATAGACACTATACGATAGGCAGAACTGTAAAGTCACATCACAAAAGGCATGGAGATCAAAAGGATGGAGATGATACATGCCTCACTGCAGTTCATAGAGTTTGTGAAATCAGGATAAGAGCTCCTGTTTTTTTTATTCTATTTATAAAACATGCTGCTCCGTCCCTTTTAAAATTTAACAATGGAACATAAGTATTTGCTATTGAGACCTATTTAAGCACCTACAGTTTGCAAGTATCAATATTCTCAAAACAAGCTCCATTATGTATAGCGGCTATTGACCATAATCTTTATCCTACATATCCTGGGTAGAAACTGAAGATTCACCAGTTGAGATTACTTTGTATGCTGTGCCCAGAAAGTCTAGGAAATGTCATAAGTTCAGTTCTCTTCTTAAGACTTTCTTAAACTAATTAAGCCTTGAAAAACTCTGAGGAATAATATTTTGGTTTCACTTATAACCTCTCTCTGCCCCAGTGTCCTCATCTATAAACATTAGTGCATCTGACTGTGTGATCTTGAGGGGTTAAATATTTGACACTAAAATTCCATTATTTTGCTATATAGTAGAGATACTCTTCTATTAACAGTCTTCTGGGTTTTTTCCAGGCCTCTCTATCTGTGCCTCCCAATCTTCCCCCTCCATGCAGTGCACAGAAGAGTATTGATTAGGAATATTAAGCGGGTAAAAACAAACAAACAATCTCAAAGTGGATTGTTAACTATTGAAATTGGTTTAATCTGTGACTTTATATTTGATTTGACAGCAACACAGCAATTATCCAATTAGCTTGCAAGTCTATGTATTTGTTTCATGCTCAGGGGTGAAACTCAGCCAACTTTCAACTTATTTGGACTAAAAAAAAAGCTATTTAATTTCAGTTTAATTTTCTAGAGAAGTACTAATAAAGCTTACCTACTCCTTGCTTCCCTGAACTCCTTGCTCTTGATTTTCTTTTCTTATGTGTAGAATGTGTTAAACATTTATTGAGGACTTTTGTTGTTCAAGTACTAAACCAGAAGGACAAGAATTCTAGAATTCAGTAGAAGAATTATTGGGGGTAATGGAATGAGAGAGAGAGAGGTTGATTTGGGTAAAAGTCCATGTGCAGCCAGATCAAGGAGAGGGATAATGGGTCTATGAGATCACAGGTCATAAGCAAAGGGGAAGGACTCAACCAGGCTTCACACCAGAACTAAGTATCACCTGGAAGAGTCATCAGGATAATTCTGCTTCAGCTACTCCAATGGCCTGAGCATACTGTAAGGCAGCTATAAACTCCCAATTGAAAATCATCCACAAGTAAACAGGATAATACTTGAGGCCTCAGTCCATTTTGTTATGGTGTCCTCTCCCCCAGCCTCCAATCCATATGAGTGTTCAAGGAGGGTCCAGTTTGTTTCTGACTCTGTGAATGTGAAGCTATTTCTCACCAGGTCATCAAACCCCATTGAATTTGAGCACAACTGAGTGCCAGGTATGCTGGCCCCTGGTGGTGACTCTGGCTCTACTCCACCAGCAAGATGATGGGTGGCTTCTGCCTTAGCCAGTCTCTTAGATGTAGTGTGAGTGAGGGGAAGCAGAGCTTCAACTTGGAGCATGAGTTCTTGGGGCATTTTCCGAGTATAATTTCTTTGAAGTTTCTTCTGGGGTCATTAGAACAGGCATGGGAAACTGAGAACACAAGAAAATCACTCTAAGGGAGGGGCATATTTGGGGAAGATATGTGATGCTAGTTTAGTTTTTCTATAGAAACAAGTAGGATACTGGGACATTAAGATTTTAGTAACACTGTATTTATATTCTGCAATTTTTAGCATCTGAGATGCTCACTTTACCTGAATTTCATTATCATCTGATTCTCTGGGGAATTTATACATAGAGAAATAAAGGTTTAGAGAGAATGGGTGACTGGACCAAGTCATGTGGTCATGAGCTGAAATAGTCTGCTAAGTTCCAGAGCCACACAGATTCTGCCCCTTCCCCTGATCCTCCTACCTTTTTTTGATTTATTTTTGTTATGAGTCACTTGCCATCCAGTGATTTCTTCACTAATGGAGCTGTGTGTGCACAGCATTGGTTCATCTATACATATTTTTAAACCTGATATTCAAAATGTATTGGCAACTGATATAGGAACACTATCTGAACCTCTTTTACCTACTCTGTAATAAGCAAATATTGATCTCCGCAATCTATAACTTATTTGCTATATTTCCTATATTATAAAGTTTTTGACTCTTCAGTTGGGAATGAAATTGGTCACATTATAACATAGTCATTATTTAATTTTTGCTTCCATGATCTTAGATATCTACCCAAAACCACCGCTGGAAGAATCTGTCTGGGATTGCAAGTTAACAGATGTGTCATCCCTCAGCTTATCCAATCCGAGAATCTATTTTTGACCAACCATAGTGCTCAATACACAATGCACATTCCTGTCCTAGAGGTTACAGAGACACCAAATACACAAGCAGTGCCATTTTTGATTGAACATTCACATGCCTTATGTCAAACTAAAAACTATAACCTTCTGAGATGGAATGCCTTTACAATATAGAGTAGCAATCAAAGTCTTCGGAGAAATTGGAAGGGGGTACATTTATGGGAAACCTGAAGGTGCTTGTGTATTGAAGAAAAGAACCATTGTAGAGGATTTTCTGACATAGATAACAATTCTGACACATTTATGGAAGGTAAAACTTGGAAATCCTGAGGATAGTGGTCCATATTAAAGAAAGAAAACTATATTCGTTGTTCTATAGGAGAAGATATAGAATAATGGATGAGAAGATGTTCCTTGAAGACGGGTTTTACATGTCTTTACGATGGTCATTTAATATTATACTCACAAAGAAATGTTTTTTCAGCTTAGGCAAGTAAAAGATTGTTTGCTCTCTTCCAAAGCATGAAAGATTTGTGCGGGATTCAATACTGAAGTGTCTCCATAGGGGATTAGAACCACAGATGACAAAAAATTCACTGCAAAAGTGTGTGGTGGGAAAGAAACACCAAGAGACAGTCTTAGCTCTGGGATCTACTACTTTATGTACTGATTTAAGATAGCTTGTGTTTGTGTTTTTGCTTCAGAATTTAAGAAGAAATATTATTGACTAGATACCTAGCTAATTAGAGACCCCTGCAACCTTGTCTCTGTAAAATAGGAAAGAACTGTGTCCTACTTTTGAAAAGATGAGTCTACAGGTTAGTTCTAAGTTGGCTGATGCATCAACCATCTTACACCTTTACTCCTTGACTATGTCAACCACTCAATCCCCTAACACCCCTTGTTTCCTAATCCCCTTTATCTGTAACCCTCTCCTCAGTACTCCCCAAGCATCTATACATATACCTGTAAAGCAACACTGAAAAACTAGGAAAGGCTGATATCTTTTTTCAGGGATAGGCAATTATCACAGAATATTGGGTACCTCGTGCTAACTTCTACTGGTAAAATGGTTTGGTGTTGGAGCCCAAGTTTGTTTTAGGGGCTACCAGGGATGAATTTGTTTAGGATAGGGGGGGCACCTACTTGCTGGTTAGATGAATACCAGGTGTGTGTTCCCTCTATCTACATGATTTAACCCAACTCATGTTTTCTATGGAAAGTTAACTGACAGGCAAATAATTTGTGCGATTTAATAACTCATAATTTCTTTGCTAGTGATTCCTAGTGAAATTTCTGCTAGCTTGGGAGTGTTTGTCCAGATTGGAAATTGGAAAACTTACTCCTAAAGCACCTCTGAACAGATGTGTTGGAAATTGCCCTTGTAACAAATGAGACTCTTTATTTATTTATTTTAAATAAAGTTTCAATGCCACCTGTTTCTTATAAGCTCCTAAAAATATAGGATATTAATAGAGTAGATAATTTATTCTTCTTTTTAAAAATATCAACTCTATTTATTCCTTATTTTATCCTACTGCCATCTCTCATGCCGCCTTTCTCCCTCATTCTTTCTTCTTCACCTCAGAAAGCGGATGCCATTCTTTTAACTTATGGAAGCAAGGAATATGGAGGAAGTTTTTCACTGAGGGAGGAGGTTTGAGATGACAAAATACTGATGCTTTGGACATCAGTGGCACTTCTCATGTACTGTCCCCTAATTGACAATTGTGTTCCTAAAAAAAGGAAAAAGAATTAAACAAAGCTCAGAATGGAGTAGAATCTGGATTGAATTTGATTTGAAATATGATGAGGTATAACTGTGATGCTATGATGTCAAGATTTAGTGAAGCAGTTTTACTGAATAACTGACCAAACTCTGCCAGTATGAATTTTCTCGAAGTATCCAAAAAACCATCAGTCCTAAACTAGATTAAGGACATGCTTATATTTTAGGATCATGCTAAGATTCTCAGGAGCAAGCACAAATGACTGCATAAGCTTGAAACCCAAATTTCTGTGAGTCCTGAAACTCAAATTTCAGTGAGAGGGCGACTTCTGTTAACAAATGAAACTGCGGTCAAGTTGGAAAATGTGAAACTGACATGCTGGGCTTTAGCTTGGTGTCCGCAGCATCAGCTGTCTTCTTCCGACCAACCGTGGAGCTGCAGAGATGAAAAAAATTACCACATTTACATTCCCTTTACAGGCAAATAAGATCCAGAAGATATGGATCTTTCAATGGATTCTGTAGTCATAAATAGATGTCAGGGTGAGCTGCCTATATTTCCTCTCACTATTGAAGCCAATCTGCTGTGAAAAATTTTCACTGTCTCCAAGTCATCATGGAGACATTCTCAGCTAATTGAGACATTCCCAAACAATTAAGATAACCAGATGCGTCTGTTATTTGTAATTACCTGAACATGCATTCCTTTCTTTGAGAATAGTTCCATTTTTGAGCCTTTTGAACTACTCCAGATAATGAAAATGAAGATTACTGTGTGTGCATTTTTCACTCAGCCTAATTTTGACGTAGAATTACCTCTTTGCAAAATTAAGCAGCAAAACTGAAAACATGTGTGCAAAAAGAACTTTTTTCATTTTGCCTTATGCCAAAAAGTACCCTCTCTCCCTGTACAAATCAGATATTTGACAATGTCTAAAACTTAAGTTAATGCAATTTAAATGTAAAAGATGAGATTCAATAGTTAAGGGAAAAAATAAACAGTTTATAATTACCACTCATGACTTGCCACATTTAATTTTTTAATTTCAAGATGGGTCTGTAGCACAGATGGGTCTTGATACATAGGTTGAATAGGTTCTATGTAAATGGTAACTGCCACCATAACTACTATCCTTTCTACTATTACTCCTCCTCCTGATAATATACAATTTCTTCAAGTGGAAATCTTCACTAGTGACTTAAAATTTTGCTGGAATATTGTGCTATTGATTTGTCTGATTATACAGAGATTGATCAGACAATTTATCACTTAAGAATAATAGCAATTTTTCCAACTAAGTAACTTCTTTTTATATTTCCAAATACAACTCAAATTCTACCTGTCTATTCTCAACATTAAAGCATTAATCTTCACTATTTATTTACAAAAATGTATACATCCTGTAAATTTTTTCTGTAATACCATGAATTATTTGCCTATATTATAATTTGAATATTTGAATGCTCAACGTGAAGGCAAGTTCTGCCTGGTCTTTGTTTTTGTTTTTTATCCACTACTCTAGTCCTTGCACATGGTAGGTGTTCAATAAATATTTGATTTTCTTTTATTTGAAAAGGTCTTCTTACTGATATATTCATTCCCTCCAGCAAATACTGTCTTTTAGTGTTAAACAATTTTGGATTCTCAGGTGTTAGGGCATTATAATCCACCTATAAGATAAATGAAACTCTTTTCTCTTGCCCTGGGCAGTCAAGCTGATATCACCCCAAGTCACTCTCTGAAGACAAAATTTCCTTCTTAGAAGTTCAACATAGAAGAACTGTCTCTGGAGATAGACAATGACATCAGGACACCTAAGGTGGGTGGGAGAAAGTAACAGAACAGGAAAAAAAGAAAAGAAAAAATTGAGGAAGACAGGGAACAAGGAAGAACAGGAAGAGAAACAGCAAGGAAAAAGAGAAGAAAGAAGGAAAGGATATAGAAGAAGTGGAGGGGAAGAAGTGGGAAAGTAAATGTTTTGTACATAAATTATATTTAAGTGAATATATTAAACTATGACATTTATCATATTAAATAGGAGGTACATTTATGCAAAAGTTGCTAAAATTTTTCATTTTTCATGAGCACTTTTGAGCTAGTATAGAATAATTTTTATTTTTGTGCAAGTGGCCTTTTATCATCATAATTCTCAGTAGCATCAACAGATTCCAGAATGTATTATATAATTATCAGGAAAAAAAGAGGACTGCTAGCCAACTTTTCCAAAGTGAAATTCATTATTTTTTTTGAAATTCATTATTTTTGTTATCTGTCCCCCTGTATTTTCTTGACTGAAGCATTGAGGCATTTTATTGTTTTGATAAGAAAATAGAGATTTCACCCTTGTATATCTGATCCATTTTCTTCTTCTTAAGGATGGCATGACATGGGAAAAGTCATTTTTCTTTGAATTATAGTTTTAAATTTATTTAGCCATCACCACCTGCCCCATCACCTAATTTTCTATTTTTAAAGTGAGAAGAGTAAAATCTAATTATTGTATACTATAATATCCAATATATTAAATTTCAATTTACCATTAAAAAACTTCTTAAACTTTTGGAGGGAAAGAATCAGCATAAACTCTCATTGGAGTCTTAAACTTTTTATTATATTTTATCTATCTGAGCACATGCTAATAATTAATTTCTTATAAAAAGCCTAACAAGCTTCCCCTCATATATGTTAAATTAATTAAGCAAGGTGACTATTAGACTGAAGTGGCCTTAACATCACCTACAAGAGTACATTGACTTCCAAACCTGTAGATGCACCAAGGTTACAAAATCAGGATACTAAGAACAACCAGTCACAGAGTTATATAGAATGGAAACTACAGCCACGTAAATAATGAACAATCTTTTCTTCCCCACTTCTGTGTAATTCTTTTCCATGGCTTCTGCCATAGTGCCTGTAGTCCCTTCCTCACTAGAGCTAGTCAATGCTTAAATAAACTCTTCCAATCTTTAATACATCTGTTTATCTTTTAATATATAATATACAAATGTGGCCAAAACTATTCAAAAGTATTCACTGTAGCAGATAATATTATGTTGTTTTGCCTAACTTAATGATCTATATGAGTTTAATTGTTGTAGAAATATATTACATGTAGGCATTCGATTCATTTTCTATCAACTTGTGAACTTGTCATATTGAATCTGATGAACCAGTCTTTAAACCATAGTCATCACGGTAGCCATTTTTCCCATTTTAAAGAATAATTTATCTAGACTATATCCATTGTTTTAATGACATCCTTGCCAAAATTAATATGGCAAAGTTACTTTTGTTATTATTAATAATTTTAAGGAAAACTCTTCACTTATGACTTCTCCTTTGGCCTCAGAACTATTGCAAATTGTGATATACAAAGATGGGTCTGCAGAGAAAACCAGAGTGACATGGATGGTACACATAGCTCTGCAAGAAACCTTCAGCTAGCTCAGCATGCTTATACCACTGTATGTCCTCCGTTGGTTTCATTATTCAACAATAATTCTCCATTTGAACACCCACAAAACCTTTGACAGTTTGTAAGAGGTGCTGTGATGTCATTTACTCTTGGGTTGATGTGAAACTCCCATTGATATAATAAGTCTTCCTCTGTTCTTTTTTCATTACCCGGTGACAATTAATGCAGCACATATTCCACACGCTGTGATTTCTGTGATGTCAAAACATTCTAGATTTATTAAATAAATCATGAAGCTAAACTCTTAGTCTGTGAAAATATCTTTCAATTGTAGCTGATCACTATAAAAGAGAAGTTTTGTCTTTATAATTAGTAAAAGAATCCAACAAGAGTACCATAGCAGACACATGATGATTGCTGTCTTATTAACATTAGGACATGATCACCTAAAGTCAGTCAGGGATGTCTGATGATATGTGATCACACAGTAGCAACATGACTGTGAACTCACATGTGAGCCCAAGCACTGGAATCACGTGGCAGTGCTTGGCTATCAGGTGGTCTACCAGATGATTCAGAAAATTTTCTGTTCTTCCAGATTTAAAAAATTATAATCAATGTGAAAACAGAAAATTAAAAACAGAAAACTCACGACTGTAGATCTGACTGCCTTTTTTATAATGCTGCCACAGACCCTCAGGAATGAGTAACCAGAACCAGAACCAGTTAACACATTCAATGCCAAGCAACGCTCAGCATGGGATACAGAGTAAGTCTGAATCAGGACTCTTTCCCATTCTCTGGCTGCTTTCTTCCCTGCAAACTTTATTTTATGGCTAAAGTAGGTATTTATTTGCATGTGCCTTGAAACTTTTCAGGATTCAGATTATTGTGGCCATGCTCTCTAGCACAAGACACTGAGGTTCTAATTGACTTTTGTTGCCAGAAGTGACCTCAAGCCACTTCAAGAGAAACTGAGCCCTGATTACAAAGATCTTTGCTTCTGTGCCTAAAAGCTGATAAGCGATTGCTTCTCTAGACATATCAGAAGAACCATTGAGAAAAAACAGTCTATGGAGGAATTCCTGAGGGGTATATAATCCACCCATTCCTTAAGATCATTAGATGTCAATACTTTCTCACCGTACAGGACAACCTACAGTCACCTCCATGACATACTCCCAGAGATAAATGGTTCTCAATTAGACAAAAAGAGAACTGCTCTACTAAAAGTTACAAAACTACTCTACTAAACAAATAAAATAATTATTGTATTACAATAATTATCGATGTGCTCAGTGACTTGATAAATGGAATACCAAATAGTCTGTGGTATGATGCCCAATTTATGGAGATGGTCACTAGTGGCCAGAGGACTAAGTAACATTTATAGAGGCAGGTGCTTGATTTAGCCTGGCTTTCTCTGTTGCTATATCCTCTGTCTTTCATAGTTTCAGGTCATTTGGGGAGGGATTGCATCACCTTATATAAAGGAATTTACCAAAGATGAGTTCAGCATCATTTCAGAGAAGGGAATGAACAAAAAGAATAGCTAGGTCATACTTCTTCCAGAGACAGATTTGCATTTGACTACTTCTCACCTTTCATTTGAGATACTGAAGGGAGAAATTCTGTATACACTCCAGATGTTGACTGAGCATCTCTTTATGCAATGGAGACCTGAAATGTGTTTACCTGTCTTTTTATTTTTATTTAAGCTGATAATAAAATTAGAATGGCATTGAGGAGCCAAGATAGTGAAAAAAAAATATGAACACATGCCAAACAAAAAACTAAAAAATACTTAGAAGTTAGTTCTGTCATTATTGGAAAGAAACTTAAGTTGGTAAACATATTTAGCTTAGAAACACATCTTGGATACATATGGGATTCAAAGGAAACCACTGTTTAAGACTGCTTGTTATTAACTACATTTAGGCAGTCCACCCCTTTTTGTATTTCACTGTTATTATTCGACATCATTTATTTACATCAACTCCTTGTTGTATGTATACCAAACCCTTCCAATTACCTGTGAGAAGATCTCTTTATGTCATTTTTATAGATAGGAAAATTTAAGGACCCCATATTTATGTAATTTGCTCAAGATCACACAGGTATTAAGAGGTAGAGTTGGGATTCAAACTCACATAGGTGGACCCCAAAAGACACATTCATTACATCCACTTTGCTGCCTGTTTCTCTATCCTCTAGCCTTGGGAATTTTTTCACCTCTCATATTCTGAACTTAAGCTTTAGCAGATCAAATCCTGCAATAGTGAGAGCAAGAAAGAGTGATCAGCACTGCTTTGCACTCTCCCATCTTTCATTAAAAGTGTTTGTGAGGTTATTATGAATTCTGTCTTCATATCCTCCAATCTCAGAGGAACCTGTAGAAACAGAGAGACCTTCCTAATTCCTGAGGTAAAATTCCATAGGAAAGGGAAAATCCTTAGAACTCCAAAACAGAAGACAACTAAAACACTGTTACAATGATGGAAAAAATCTTGGTATTTTACATTCACATTTCAATGTAAATAAATAACACTAGGCATAAGGATAATAATTTACACTAGATTGTACTATATAGAAGTTCTCTGAATATGCACAAACTAAGTCACTGATAATTTGGTCAGTTACATCTTATAAAAGTCTTTAGTAAATATTCTTACATTACAAATTAGATTTATAGAGGAAAAATAAAACAGAGACTGGCAGAAGTGGTTTCCTTTGGTATGAGTTTATGCAAAGGGACCCAAAAAGCTATAATAAACTCAGCCAACCTTTAGCATCTCTGCGCACTCAAGAACACAGTGTGAGAGAAAACCTCAGCTTCTCAGAACCTGAACTTCTGGTCAAAGTTAAATATGAAAAAGAAAGATAGCCCCGGCCCCAACGCCATCAAGGCTGAATAAAGGAGGAACTTCTGTGAGGCTTTCTGACAGGGGTGCCTGACTCTCACAGCAGCTTCTACTGTCAACTGTCTGTCCTTCTCTCTGTAAGGCCCTCTTCTGTCTCTAGTCCTCTGGAGAACTTCCCCAGGCCATTTGGATGCTGATGATGGTGGTGACAGGAAAATTTCTGATTTATTGTCGAATGTAGTTTGGATTTTTGTCCCAGACACATTTATTTATTTATTTACTTATTTACTTATTCATTTATTTATTTATTTATTTATTTATTTATTTATTTGTTTGTTTGTTTGTTTGTTTGTTTGTTTGTTTGTTTGTTTATTTATTTATTTATTTTTATTGTAGACACTGAAACACCTGGTTCTATAGTATAGGTACCTACAACCAGTTTTTTGTGGGCAGATCTAAACTCTTCACCTCATTTGTAGGATTTTTGTTCTCCCAGAACACATATTCATCATTCTAAGCAACTTCCTCTAAGAAAACATTTGGAGGAGAACCTGCTCATAATTTGGTGACTTCCAGCCCTGTAAATCCTCACTAGATTCTCCATGCTGGATATTGTATTGCATTGTCATCAGAATAGAGTGAGGTTTAGTCTCTATTCCACAGGAAGCCTGGAACAATGGCTGATCTTTGGTCCCTGGCACCAGTCTTTCAGGTGGGTCTCTCTAAGGACAAGCAAGGAAAGCACACGACTTTCTAAGATTCTTTTTCCCTTCCTTGAACAGTTGCAAAACATTCTGATCAAGTAAAGTATACAATAAGTATTTGAGGTTGAGTATAAAGTTTACCATAATGTTTCATTACATATGCAGTATCTGAAACTGGAATTGGCTTCTGTAAACAACATCTGTGATGGAGAAGGCAGCTGTTTTGGAGTAGAAATGACTCAGGCCTGAATGGGGGGGGACCCAGGTTGAGTCTCAGATCCGCTTGTTGCTTGATTAGGCCATTGACTGAACTCCTCTGGTGGCTGACTTAGTCATCTTGAAAATGGGACTAATTCTTTCCTATGGGATTAAAATAGTACATCTTTAAATCTATGATCTATGTATCTAAGTGAACTCTTTAAAGAAAAAACATTATTTTTTGCAGTGCTGGGTGAATAATAGTTGTTAAGATTATAAATTCTAATGGATTGGGACATAATAAATGCTTTCTTTACTTAATAAATAAAATGTGTCACCTTTTCTTTCTTTTACCTATAAATACAACCTCTCTGTTCTTCTCTTTCTCTCTCTCCCTCTTACACTTTCTCTCCATCCTTCTTTTGCCCCTCTCTCTTTCTCTTCAGAGAATTCAAATAAATAATCATAAGTCAAAGTAAAGTTTGGTTGATGATACAATACAGGGCCTCATACTAATATAACCACATTAGAGAGTTACCAAGAAAACATTTGCTCCTTAAAAATCCCACTGAAGTACAGAGTTCAGTTTCAGGCATTGCCTTTCAGAGTAAATGATCGGCAAATGGAGGAACTCCAGGCAAGAACATCAAGATGATTAAGTCCATAGAAGACTCTAGTTATCTGGGTGGATTAAAGAAAATGGATAATTCATTGAAGTCATTGCCAGGATGAGGAATAATTACAGCCTACAAAATACTCAAAGGTAGAAAAGCAAAGGAAAAAGAGGAACTCTTTAACTGGATCCAGAAAATGATGCCATATAAGAGGCATTATGAGAGAAAAGAAAATTCTGTGAAATTTTTGGAAATTAGAAAGTTAATATGAAGAGTCCATGAAGCCATCATTGAGACAGGGCTTGCATAAGAGTAGCACATGATAATCCATTTTAAAAGTCTTCACTGAAAAGTGCAGGGCAATTCTCTGTGTTGAAACCTTCCTGGACTTTGGAAGGTTACTCAGTTATGTTACTCATTTATTAAACTGATTAAAAAGACAATTTCCTAGAAGGAAAAATGGTTGAGAATCTTGATGTCTTCAAGTCACCAATAGAAATCCAAATATAGGGTAGTTCAGAGCCAACATTCGGAGCATAGAAATTATTTATTCATTCATTTAATAAATGTTTACTGAGGACCTGCTGGGAAACAGGTAGAGTGCTAGACATTTGATTTTGTCCTGAGATAGGACCCTAAAATTTTTCTACTATTTGCTTTGGTTCCATCAGTTAAATTTTATTTGGTTCTTTTCATATTTATCTACTATCTGAACGTGTAGTAAGAGGCAGAGGGTAGAGACAGGGACAGGCAGGGATACATGGATCTTTCATCACACTAGCAGCATTCTTTGAATACACACATCCAAAGAAAGCAACTTTTCTTTGCCCAACAAGATGCCAGGATGGGGACAGGTGGCAATATGCATGGTTTCTAGAGTGAAATCATTCTTGGTACCCATAATAACATCAACTCTCATTCTTCTTTTAACCTCACAAATGTGTCATGAAATAATATCCGTTTAACAATGTAAGTGCATTTTCTCCCTAGGATAAATTGTCAAATCCTAAAGGGGCAAACACTGTCAAAGCCAAATATGTACAATGGAGGCGATCCCGGGGCTATTCAGGTATAGACACATCTAAATAATGAAAGACAGCACCATTATCCAGGTTGACATCAAGAGCGTTGCTTAAATACTGATGACATTCTAAGTAAAGACAGAAAATGGTGATGGATTTCCCTTCTCCTCCTTCCCTTATTTTATGTGCATAAGACTTCTTTATTTTGAACAGTTGATCAACTGTAAGCATCTATAATATGGTAAATATCAGCCAGCAGGCACCATTAATTCTGTCTCTTAGTCTAGAAAAGACCAACTAAAGAGTAGTTATTTTATTAGTACTTGCAGCTCTGTGCCAAATACCCACACATGTTCTCGACAGTGTGTGCTTTAAATTACTTACTGAAATGGATATTTGTCTTTACAAAGAAATAATGGTTTCCTCGTGTCTCTCAGTAACAGGAAAAATTTCCATCCTTACTGGGCTAAGATTAAAAAGCTAATCAGCGGTGCGGTCTCTTCCAGTCTGCAGATGTGTGTGCCCTCCCCAGTTCACAGTGGGTTAGATTACCTGGCGAGATCCACACCGCCTCTCTGCTCTTCTTGGACGTTTATTTAACACTTTGCTCAGCTTTGTTTTTAAATGATTCTGACAGCTCCTAACGAAAGCACAACATGCTCTGGCTAGCTGTTTGGGCCAAGGGCTTTAATGATTTAAAAATAAGCTCGTCGTCGTTTTGGTTGTAATATAGAAATAAATGTCTGCAGATGGGAGAAACTCTAAATTAAGGCCAAAGAGTTGTCTACTGTGGAGCAAGGGTCAGTTTTCGTCGAATTGGACTCTGCCTTCAGGTGAGGGAATTGGAAACAATCTGCTCTCCACTCCCAGTGAAAGAGAGGCAGGTTTTGGCTGGTTAGTTATAGTTTGTATATATTTCAAAAGTCAAGAACTGTAGAGGGAAGCAAGACTCATGTCAAAACCTCTTTCTCAATTTGTACCCTCATCCTCCTGCTTGGCATGGAGAAAGGGAACTCATGTCACCTTTCTCTCTTTGTCACAAGTGACTTGAGGTTAGGCCTGTGACAGGGCCTGGCATTGTCCTGGGTCTGTGGTAGGTCTTCAGCCCAAACTTGCTGAGTGATGGAAAAACCAACCTGTTTCTCATTCTGCTCTATGCCTAGCCATAGGAGGAGGAGTAAACAGAGTTAATAAGAGATGAAAAGAAGAATTGTTGAACCACAGTGAGGGGTTAGAGAACACGAATTTGTGGCAGAGCCAATCAGCATGTTTTCAAAAATAACTCTAACAAAACTTGGCAGCCTGGGAGACAGAGAGAGTGAGAAAGAGGGGGGTGGGGTGGGAAGGACACAGAGGGTGGGGGAGGGGTAGGGATTTGAGAAGTGGTGGATGGAATCAGAATCTCCACGGTCTTCTCTCGGTTTACTCTTTGTGTCCCAGCTCATGAACGGGCTTTTCTTAGTGTAATTCTAAGGAGGGAAGGAAGACTTCAGTGCTGGACATGCTCACAGATTATTTTTACCATGGCTATTGGTCTAAAATAAGCCTTTATCCACATTTTGTTTTAATTGGAGAATTTCTTTCTGCTGGCAACTCTCCACTTAACTCTTCCTTTTTTCTTACATGTAGGGTTATCCTATGAAAGCTCCAAAACTCCTCTCAAAAATAGAGCAAATGGCTATTAATGATTAAAACCAGAACTTCTGTGGTCTATAGCCACTTTTATTTCTATGGTTCTCTTCCTCCAATTAAATATATATATATATATATACATTCCTCCTGAAAAAAAGTCAAATTTATATTTCATTCTTTGTCCTCATGTTCATTTTTTCTTCTGATTTAAAAATAAATTAAATTTAAAACCCTTCTGTGGCCCCCTAACATCATTGTGGATCCTGGGCACTGGGCTGGATGGAAACCCAGCACTGTTTTCATGGAGACTTAGAAGTAACTAGGGTCTGTCCTAGGTGTCCCGGGCAGAAGAGACTGTTGATGAAGATTGTACTCAGCAATGCTCCATGTTCCTTGAAGTTTGACTTCAAATGTCTTCAAAAGGTAACTCATCAAGACGTGTGTAATTTTTGAATCTCAATTATGTCTCTGTAAAACTTTAGAAAAGCTGGACTATTAAAATCACATTTTTGAGTAGAAAGAATGTGGTATGGAGTTAGCAGGGAAGTGGATGTGCATATCTGGGACAGGCTGGAAGACAGAAGTAGGTTCTAAAGGGCTTTGCAGAAAAATCCCCTTAAAGTGTTGAGGAAGAGGATGGGTATTGGCTGAAGGCCATGTTGCAATTGCAGTACTCCTTAGCAAGAATCCTTAGCGTGAGGGGTGTGCTGTTCTGGAATGTCACTGGGCTCCAGGCTGCTTGGGAAGCCACACCTTGGAGACAGTAATATTTAAGGTGATCCCCATTCTCATTCAGAAGCCAAGAGCAAAGAACTTCATCATTTCTCTGTGGTGAAAGGCAAGTGACTCACCATAAATCTCTGGTTTGGTGCATTGGTCTTAAAAGCTGACTTTCATTCAGTGAACAGCTAATCACTGCTATGTAGTTAGCGCTCTCCTGTTTCTAATTCTTCTTGAGTGAGCATGCAGCTTATCTCTCCAACTTGGCCATATGCTTCTGGTGAACTGAAACTGTGTCTATCTTAGAATTCACAATGATTAGATCTGGCTGGATGTAATCTCAGAGTCCAAGTCCCTTTCTCCTTAGCAGACCTAACAGCAGCTTGTTAGTGGCACAATCAGGCCTCCTACTCAGATCTGTGTTGTGTTCCAGAAAATGTTTTTGTTCTGAGATTTTGTGGCATCTTTAAAAGTTCTTTCCACAACCTTGGAACTCTTACCTACCTACTGTTCTCACCTTTCTTGAATGAAATGCTATTGCACTTATTAGGTTTTTCTTCCTTAATTCTTTCATCAGTCCAATCAATTTGAGAATCTTCACTGACTTCTAAAAATATACACTTTACAAATGTCCTTAATTCCTTTGAGTCTCATGGCCTTGACATTAAATCACTTCCTCCACTCTTCACTTATTCCACTTTAGACTCATCTTGTAAGACCCAACTTCAGTAATCCATATTTAAGTGCTCCTGTGACCTGCTATAACCACATACCATTTAACTGTTTTGTTCCTTCCCATTTCCTGATTTCAATTTTCACCTTTATCATGGGCCCTGTACTCTCAGGTCTATCATGGTCCCTGCACTCTCAACTCCATCTCACTTATTCCAGTTTTCTTACCTAACTCCTGGGTCAAAGGTCTTCTCCAGCCCCGGTAATGCCATGGCAATTATTTCCAACCAGTTCTTTCCAAACACTAGACTAATCCTTAGTATACGCTAACTCATCTCAAATCTCCACTATGAGTTACCCTACCATTTGTAGGCTACTCATTCAATCTAAAGCTTCCAACCTTTGCCAGGTAGATTTATGAAGAAGTTGCTTTTGGGTCTTCTGTAACCCTTGTGCTCTAACCTCACTTTCAGATATCCTATTCCTCAGGATCTCACATCTTATGCCTCTGAACTGTATATGCCTTTTCTTCCAGGAAAAAAAAAAGTGTTCTAACATTTTTCTACATTTTTATGCCTCAACCAAACCGTCCTCACTCTGAACAGATGACCTTCCTTCCTACTCTACTGAAAAAGCAGAGGCCATCTGGTGCAACCTCCATAATCTCTCCTCCTCTCCATCTGTCACCATGTTTCAGTATGAAACTTTCTCTGGTATCTTCATCTTTTCTTCTCTTCCCTCCTGTTTCTATCTCCTTTCCAAAAGAAATCTTATTTTTTAAAAATAATAACGACTGTATCAAGCACTAAACTTGGTTTGTTATGCACTGCCAGTGTAGATCTCTCTGTGACTTTTAGAAGTGGGTAACTCAGATACCATATTTGGAAACTGAGACTAAATGAGTTAGCATATACCGCTGGTTCACCAGGCACTGCAGAGCCCTCCATGTCTTATCACCTCTCTTTTTCTATGATCTGCAGAATACACCTCTTCCTTCTTTGCTATCTTTAATCTTTTCCTCTATTTCCTTTTGCTTACATAAATGGACACAAAAATCTAATTTTCTAAAGAAGTTGCTTTCATCTTGCTTGACAGTCAACTTACTATTTCAATATTATTCTCCTTGCTATTAAATTTGTTGAAAAATAAATACACTCACTACTTTTATTTACTTTTGTTGGTAGCTATTAATTCACTGACATTATCTCCATAGCTACTGCAGATGATCAAGTGAAATGAAATTTTCTGAATCTTCTTTAACCCTTTATGTAGTATTTTAAACTATTTTCAATGATCTCAGCTTACATGGACTTCTCTGTTTTGGTGACTTCTATTCTTCTTCTTTTCCATTAAATGTTCCTTCTCTGACTAGTGCTTTTGTACTACTATTACTACTACTACTACTACTACTACTACTACTACTACTACTACTATTACTACTACTACTACTACCACTACTACTATTATTGCTGTTGTTGCACTAATGGTTTACAGCACTTTATGTAATCAGAGGCTTTGTATCACAGCTCCATTGTCACTACAACATACATACCATCAAGCACCAATAGTCCATTGTTAACCCCAAATTTTTCTTTCCACATCGCCCCCATCTTTAGCTGCAATTCCATAGACATATTTTCTTTGATGAAGTATGTGATCAAATCCTTTACCCATTTTTACTTTGATTTGCTTACTTTCTTATATATATGTTATATACTATCATATTTATCTTATATATAGTGCATATACTACATAGAGTGTATATACTATATATTGTACATGTGTAGTACATATATACTATACTATATATAGTATATGTTATATACTATATACCATATAGTATATGTTATATACTATATATAGTATACCATACATAGTATATGTACTATATTCATAGTATACATAGTAGAGGTATATATATATATATATATATATATATATATATATATATAGTAGGAAGATCATCCGATCGGAGTAAGGATGGCATGGTTGTGAATGAGGCATAAAAATGTAGAAAAATGTTAAAGTACTTTGTTTTCCTGTAAGAATAGACATATACAGTTGGGAGTATATATAGTATATATATGCTATATATAGTAGTTTTTAAGTATATATACTATACATTATATATTTACTATTTGAAATGTATGTATACTATATATCCTATATATACTATATATGGTGTATGTGTAGTATATATGGTATATATTATGCACTGTATATACTATACTATATATACTATATAATATAACTGAATTGAAAGATCACTATATATTCTTGAATTATTACATATTTTATATAGCATATATTATGCATTATAATATATAATACATTATATATATTCCTGAATTATATTTTTGAAGCATGACATTAATTATAACAAATTGGCTTGTCATAAATACATATGCATTTATATATAATTATTTTCTAATTTATTGTCATTTCACTCTTTTATTTCCTAGTGGTGCTGTTCAAATGTCAGAAGTTAAGTTTTTATGAAATTTAATTGATGATTTTTTTCATTCATGATTAGGGGGTTTTGTATGTCTGTATGTACATGTTTAGGAAGCTATGAACCTCAAGATTACAAAGATTTTTCTCCTGTGATTTCTTGTATATTACTTAGCTTTTATTTTGAGGCTATCATTCATGCATAGTTAATTTGATATGAGGTAAGTGCTGAGGTAAATGAAGTACAGTGAAGTACAGAATTTAAGTAAAATAAGTCTTTAATCAAGTAGGATGGATCTTTCATATTTCTTTCTTTTCCTGAGACATTATTTTGTCTATTTCATGTTTGTTGCATTTTCATAAATACTTTCACATACATTTTAGAATTATCTTGTCAATTTCTACAAAATAACTTGGAGGATATTTTTATGTCTTTCAACTGGGATTGTGTGATTTATGGATCAATCTAAAAACAATTTGTATTTTGAAAAAAGATGTCTTCTCATTCATTGGCATTTTAAATTTTCATATGTTTAATGTTTTAATTTCTTTTTTTAGTGTGTGTGGTTTTATACTTTCTTTTTTCTTTCTTTTTTTGTGGGAAAAAAACAAATTGCAGATAGGTATACGTATTACAATACCATAATTACAAAATTACAAACCTTGCAAAATAATATATTATTTGCTCACGGGTGTGATTTGAAAGTTTCAAATACCACAGGAATGATAAACATCAAATCCAATGTACTGATTATTATTTCTGGGAATGTATAATGGGAAAAAGGATAAAAGAGATGTCCACAGAGAATGTCAACTATCTCTGTAATGACTGATATTATTAATTTAATTTTTTAACTTTTGTGTGTGTGTGTATATATATATATATATATATATATATATGTATATATTACATTATTGTGTGCCCTGGGGTTTTCCCATTTCCCTAACATCTGTTAACCATACTGTCTTTTGTGTCCTCTGCCACCCGTGCCTTCTTCTCCCTCCTTCTCCCGTGCACCGTCGTTTAGCCCCATTGGTTGTTTCTAATTTTTCTTATTCATTTGTTTGTTTTTCCTATATCTGTCATATGAGTGAGACCATCCTGTATTTCTCTTTTTCTTTTTGACTTATTTATAATAATACGAGTCCTTCTAGTTCCATCCATGTTGCTGCAAATGTCATATATTTGTCCTCCTTGATTGATGCATAGTATTACAAGATGTACATGTACCACATTTTTTTAGCCATTCATCAGCTTTGGGACAATTGGTTTGTTTCCATATCTTGGCAATTGTAAACAGAGCTTCAATAAACATGTGCATACATGTGTCCTTTTTAATTAGTGTTTTCATGTCTTCTGGGTAGATTCCCAGTAGTGGGATTGCTGGGTCAAATGGTAATTCCACTTTCAATTGTTTGAGGGTCCTCCACACAGTCTTCCATAGTGGCTGGATCAGTTTGCACTCCCACCAGCAGTGAAAGAGAGTTCCTTTTTCTCCACATCTGTGTCAACATTTGTTGTTGTCCGTTTTTTTATATGGGTCATTCATACTGGTATAATGTGGTATCTCTGTGTGGCTTTAATTTGCATTTCCCTGATTATTAATGATGTGGAACATCCTTTCGTGTGCTTATTGGCATTTCCTCTTTGGTGAAGTGTCTTTTTAGTTCTCCCCATTTTTTGATTGGAATTTTTGCTTTGTTTTTGTTGAGTTGTATGAGCTCTTTGTGTATCTTTGTTATCAGTCTCTTATCACTTGTCTGGAGGGCAAAGAGAACTATGTGTTATTTTTTTAATTAAAAATGTTTTTTAATTTTCAATGTTTTTTAAATTTTCATTGTGACAACATTGCATATATTTCACTAAATATATTCCTAATAATACTATGCTTTTTGAAGCCTAGTAAATGAAATTTTAAAACTTTACTCTTTCAAGTTGTTCACTGCCAGTATGTATCAGTGCAGTTAATTTTAGTATACTAATCTTTTACATTGTGATTTTTATTAAATTCATTATTAATTCTAGAGAATTTTTAGAAGCACAAAGTCTAAAGATAGTCTAAAGATGTACTATGTGCACATGCAGTAAAGATAATTTTGCTTCTTTACATCCAGTCTTTGTGTTTTTCTTACTCTTGACTCTTTTCATACAATGAGAATTCTAACAGTAAATATGATAGAAATGGTGACCAGAAAATCTTTCATTGCCCAAAAGTTATCTTCTAATTTTACTGAGAGTTTTGTATCATGAATGATTTTCAAAAATTATCAAATGTTTTTATGCATCTATTGAGATAAGCTTATATTTTGTCTTTACTAATATGATTTCTCAAATTATCGCTATCCAAATAAATGAATTTTGTTACCTTAAATTCCTTGCAAATAGTCTGGACTTTACTGTCAGACTTTTTTTTTTTTTAACCTATTTTTGTATCAATGTTAATTAAAGATATTGGTCTATATTTTTTAAAATAATGCTTTATCTGGTGTTATTAAAGTAATGTTGAACTCATGAACTTAATCTCATATGTATGACAGTCTCTGTTTTCTAAGACTTTCTGGAAAATAGTTATTTTTTATTGCTAAATATTACATTGAAATTACCAGAGAAACCATCTGAATCCAGAGTTTTTTTTTTGAAGAGAATATTATAATTACAAACATATAAAGGACTTTTCAGTTTTTATATTTCTTCTTGTATTTTTATGGTAAGTTCTTTTTACGGATGTGGTCTTTTCATTACATTTGTTGAATTTATTGCCTTTTGTAATTTTCCATAACATTTTATTAATATAGGACACCTATTATTTCTCTGTATTCATTCTTGATAATAACAAATATGACCTCTCTCCTTTTTTCTGCTTGCTAACTCTAGCTAAACATTTATCAGATTTATTGATTCTCTAATAAGCCAAAAATTTATTTTTTAAATATTATTAGTCTGTTTTACATATCACCTTCCTTCCTACTTAATTTAAGCTTAATTTGTACTTTTTCTCTTAAAATCAGGTTTATTGGAGTCACATTGGTTTACAACTTATATGTATTTTAGGGGGCTAGGTTCACACCTCTACAAATGTATATTATCAAGCCACACATACTACCAAAGTCCCATAATTGTTCACCACACTTGAGTCCCTTCACTTCTTTGCTCTCAGCCCCTACTCTTCCCTCTCTCCAATCCCCTCCTGGTAGTCTGATTTGACGGGCTTGTTTTCCCCTTTTTCCCCCTGTTATTTTGCTTTACTGCTTCTTCCTTTCTTTTTATTCTTTTTTCTAATAGGATGTTTTGCTTCTTAATGTTATTTTCCTAATGTAGAATGTTTTGTTTCTTAATGTTATAGCCTAGAATTTTTTTTTATCTTTACTGTTTTCTAACATAACCTATATCTGGTACATTTTAATATGTTGCATTTTACTCAGCTCCCAATATATTCTAACTTCTGTTTTCATTTTTCCGTAAGTTGTATTATTTTAAAATATTTTTCCTCAATATTGTGACTTTTCCAGGTATTTTAAAAATAAATTCTATTTTAATTCTCTCATAATGAGATAACAACTCTGTACCCTTGAATATTTACTAACTCTTCTTTTATGGCACAATTCTTACATGAATTATCGATGCATATTTGAAAAGAATATTTATTTTGCTCTTATGTATTATACTACATAAATGTCAATTCATTTATATGAACAGATAGATTTGACATATACTTCTTTTATTAAATTGAGGGGGGCATTGAAATTTCCAGTGATGAGGGTAGATTTGTCTATTTTTTATATTTTTGTGACTTTTTTATACATTTAGATGCAATTTATAAAAATCATTGCATTAACATTTTTCTATTTTTTCTTCACTATTCACTAAATTGTTGCCACAAGTATCTAGACATTTATAATTTTCCAAATAGTATACTACTATGCATTAGATAGTAAATTATTTTCTAAATAGGTGAGAAAAAGATAAATTTTAGGTATTCTTATATTTTTCATATTCAGTCCTCATGCCTTTGTATGAATGTAAGTTTCCATTCTGTTTCTGTATAATCTCTTCCATTTAAAAAAAATTAACATAACTCTCCAACAAGTTTGAAGGTGATGAATCTCTCACTTTATATTCATCAACGATGAAAGCTCTTCCCTCCTTATCCCTCATTGTTAAAGATACCCTTTTATATACAAAATTTTAATTTGATATATTTTCTGTTTTCACTTAAGTTATTATTCTATTATTTCTATCTCTCATTGCTTTTGATAAAAATGCATCCCTTATTTTTGATCTTTATTGTCTTTTATTTAACATATTTTTATCCTAGCTATTTTTAACATAGTTTTCATTGGTTTATCACCTTAATAATTTAAAATTTTGTGTGTGTTTATTTTTCTTTGGATTAATTTAGAAGCTTAGATCTTTAAGTTACATTGATTACATCAATTTTGGACACTTTTCTGTAATTATTCAATATTCAATATTCTTCTCATCCTCCTGTTGGGTTCTAATCCCACTTGTACTGGGATACAGTTAAATGAAACAGAGCTAATTCCAGTTTATTTTCCATTGTCATGTCATAAGGTTTACTGACCTTTTCTACTGTGGTCAATTTGTTGTGAAACTAATCTAGTGATTTCTTTATATCAAATATAATATATTAAAGCTAAGGCTTCCATTGGACATTTTTATATATTCCACTTACTTTTTCTAGTCATGCCTTCTTATACATCCTGAGCTATATTCAGGTTTTAGAATTCTTATCTGATAATCCCATATTTTTGTAATTATTACATCTGCTTTTATGCATTGATTTTTCTCTTGATATGGGTCATGTTTTCCTGCTTCTTCACTTGTTTAGTGACTTTTGATTGAATGCTGAAAATTGCAATTATATTTTTACTATATAGGTTTTCTTGTCTTCTTTTAAAAAATATTGGATTCTTTTTAATTTTTTGTAGTAACATGTTTTTGTTGTTGTTAGCTTCTATCAAATTGCTAGATTCTATCAAGTTTTGATTTTGAACTCTCTCGTGGCCGGCCAGTCCAAAGAAATCTTTGCTTTAGAGTTAGCTTTGGCATTGCTTTTCTTAGATCTCTGATATGCTTATTCAAGACCGCTCAACATTTTTCCTCAAACTTCCAGTCCAATCTTACTACATTTTCTTTTTTAATGTACATTATGTTCCATTCAACCAGGTTTCTAGTTTTGTTTATTCTACTGGTTTTCTTTATCTGAAATGACCTATATCTTTTGTTCTAAGTATTTAAATTATAAACTTTTTCTACTTATGGTTTAGAGGTTACCCCTCTGATAAGCTTCTATCAATCATTTACATCAGAAATAATGTCTGCTTCCTCTGAAGATCTAAATTTCTTAGTTTGATTCTATCTTAATTCATAATATTTTACATTATAGTTGCTTGTTGTTAAATCATTTCAACTTTCCTTCAATGAGCTTACTCATGTATAAAATGAAGGGATAGGGTGAATAGTTTTCTCAGATATTTGCACAGTTTTTCTACTAAAATGAAATTATGAAATGAGAGGTTGTTTGTGGAGAATTATCTTTGTTTTTGTTGTTGCTGTCTTGATGGTGGAATTCTTATAAGGTTGTCATATCTAGTATGGCAACATTTGGTTGTCCTAAAGAATTTTCAGTTTTCATATTTTGATTTTATTTTTCAGATATTATAAAGCTTTTATTTGTTTACTCTGAATCTTCCAAACTTCAATCAATCCAGTTTTCACTATGCCTAGGAAACTGAGCAGGCACAATCGTCTCTATTGAGTGACAAAACCCATATTCCTCAAACATTTTGGCATAGAAGGTAAAACTACACTTTGACTTGAATGATTAGAATACTTATTTTAATTGCTTAATTTTTTTTCCTAGATGTAGATTAATTGGCTAAATGACCTGAAGCTATTATTTAATATGCATTTGTTAAGTGGCTCCAGGTTTTCAATAATGTTAGGTACTTTGGGCAAACTAATAATAACCTTGACAATAGTAATGTTGGCTGATATTTATTATATTATGGCATTATCCTTAAGACTTTTATATGCAGGAAACTTTTAATCCTCTAAGATGAAAGTGGTTGCTTTATTCCTGCTTATTACATAAGGAAATCAAGAAATTGATGGTATGTGCTCGATATTACACCCGGAGTCCTAGCTGATCATCAGAATGCTTGAGAAGCTTTTAATAAATTTCCATATTTCCTCATACTCTACACCTTTAACTCAGAATCTTTGAGCATGTATCCTAGGCATCCACATTTTAAAATAGCTTTCCAGATCATTCCTTTATGCAGCCAGAGTTGAGAATCACTACTCAACAATCTCTATTATATTCTTTTAAGAGTTTATAAAAGACAGCCCCTGCCGAACAGGAGCTTACAAGTTAATTGGATAGACGTACACAGATGAAACAATAAATAACTAGTGTAAAGAAACTGGAAAGTTATGAAAGTAAACACTGAATTATATAGCCTGCTATATAAGAGTGGCAGAATTTGAGAAAAAGTAGCTCAATTATAATTCTTAAGTGTGAAAAGGGTTTGAATATAAAGAACAACCAAATGCTTTCTCTCAAACAGAACAGGAGATGCTTTTAAATTGCAGACAAGATCATGTCTAGTCTAAGAAAGGGTTTCAACATTCAGTTGGACTGAAGGGCAGAGGATGTCTTGAAGACTCTTTACATAGGTTGCTTTTTAAATGATTCCACTCAAAGGCAGAGTGTTGGACTGAATGACCCTTCATGGCCTCTCTCAGCCCAAGAATTTTGTGACATGCATCGGAATGCGGACGGTTTATCATTCAGAGGAAAATGAAACAGCCATTGTTAGTCTTGCTCACCCAGACTGCTAACCTCCTCCAGCCATATCGCCAGAGTTGCACTCAGTCATCAAAGCGCATTTCAATTCTGATTCCCAACAGCAAAATTCTGAAGAACAATAGTGCAGTATCGGAGAATAACAACTCACTCTATGCAGTAGTCATCATAACGAAACCATCTGTCCAAGCATTCAACATTATTACAAGTTTGCACCCCTTTAGAATAAATAAATTAGGCCCAAGAGGCTGAGTAATCCAGGCCCTGTAGATGAGTTTTATGTGAATGGTGGGAGACCATATATCTTGGGGCATGTATGCAGTCCAGTGGGGGGATGAATAAGCCAACTAAGGTGTTAGTGTGGATGCAAACAATGAGCACCATGGGTATTTTGAGACTCGCTGTTGAAAGAGCAGGGGTTCACAGTGCCCTTCATTTCCCCGGCAGCACCATTATTGTTAGAGTCTGATGCCCACTCAGTGCCACACTTACACTCCCACTGCCATCCTCTCCTCTACAAGAGCTGGCCACCTAGTGCCAAATGTGCTAAGAATCCACAAGAAGGGTAGCAGTGCCCGCTGAAGGAAAGCGTGGGAGGCAGAGGATGGAGAATATGCATAGGAAATGACTGTAGACACATCTGATCAAAATGTAAAATCTGACATTTATCTGTTTGCAATGCTGTGGAAAGGTGGTCTCGCCAACCATGATGGGCCAGGAAGCAGTGGTTTTTCTATTAAGGGTAAATAAAATGAGGGTAAAATTTAAGTTGAGGAATTTTTCTGTTGCTAGAAGGCAAATTACTACATGCAGTAGTACAAAAGAACAGGGGTAAACAATACAATATGCTGTGAATTGCGAATGCATGTGTGGTAATGTCATGAATATATTAACTTCCTTCATTGTCAAGGCAAGTGACAGAGGCTGCCTGAAATTCAGAGAGGAGCAGGCTGTCACTCTGCAGCTCAGACACTTGGAGTCACATCTCTCCTAATAACAAAGTCTATTCTGTTTACATTTGACATGGTGCGCAAGGGGTAGCGGGTTGCTTTTTATAAGGAAATGAATGAAGGCTTGAATGAATGAAGAAGTGAATGAGTCGATGGAGTCTCTCTACCTAGACCATCCTGAAGCCATCCATCTTTCCTGTGTGTGTGAAAACAAATCATCTCTGACAGGAGCACATTTAGATGAATTTTTTAATATTTCTGGCAATGGATTGTATTTATGTATTTTAACTATGTCAACACACTGCACATTTCTGAGTCCGGGTCCCAGTGGTGTTTAATAAAAGAAACCTGAAAAACGCTACAGTGTCAGAATCTGGGAGGAGAAGGTTCTACAGGAACACATGGAGTGAAGGGAATTGGAAGATGATGCTAGTGAAGGTTGGTGACAGGTTAACATTAGTTCTGGTTGGTCTGGGGTTTGGCTATATGGTTGTTTCTCCTAGCCTAATGCATAACTGAGGTAAGATGGTAAATATTCCATTGTGCTTAATAGCAGGATCCGGAGAAATGTTCTCAGATTGAGGGAGGAAAAAGAGCCGGAGGCAGATTATTAGGTTGGAATTAAAATGCAGACAAGATTCATTAAATTGTTGACCCTCCTCCCCTCCCCACTCCAAAAAAAAAAAAAAAAAAAGTGAAGAAGAAAAAAAATAAGAGAAGAAAAAGAAAATCAGGTTGTTATCTTAAATTGACAGCATTAGAGAGGAATTATGTGCACTGATTAATAAGTGAATGTTTTTGCCATTATGAGCGCAGCACCTGCTAGTTATGCCGACATTGAAGAGGCTCTCAAACTACAGTGTTTCCAATAATAAAGGTACCATCAGCTGAAAGTCGGGTACAAGTGTCAGTGCCGGGGACACATCATTTTCTCATAGAATTGCAATGTTTAAAAATATTGCCGCGATTCCTCTTCCCAGTTTCCTTTGCGCCCTCCCCCGAACTCTTACCTATGCACTATGTGCAAAAATCATTTACTTGTATCAGTAAAAGGTAAGAAATTTAGGGTCAAATCAGAAAATGCTAAAGAGAATGAATTCCAGAGTGAGAATAACGTGCAGCTTACCACTTAGAGTCACATGATAAAAAGTGATTTCAAAACATGTGTTATTCTTTCCATGTTCCAAGAAAAATGGAAATTTTATCCAATTTGGGTGTTTGCCAAAGGTGCCATTTCACCAAATGTAGCTACGGTCATAAAAAAGGAAGCTTCAGAGTAGATTAACTGGCTTTGCTGTACTATAATGGTGCTTTAAATGAGCAATTTGAGACAATTAACCTGGAACAGGCACTTCTGAGTGCTTTATCCCTTTAACAGTTTTGGTTCTTCAAACAAGAACAGAGAAAATGAAAATTGGCTCTTTCCCATCGCAGAATCTTCTGTATAACTTTGTGAATATGCATATGATCCATAAGGAGCGTGTAATGGGAAATCTAAACTATGTAATTTGGAGATGTAATACTCCATCAACCAAATAAAATCATTTAAAAAATTAATGGGTATTTATGTGCCTGACTTAAAATAAAAATGTTCTCCATCTTTTGGTACTACTTAATAGCTCTTCCCTTGGATACAAAACACATATTTTTCAACTATGCACTTATTATTTACTATAAAGTATGGGAGCAAAAAGATCATTTGGAATTATATGGAATTATTAAAGTATTAAAATGCTTTCATACACTATTTGATGATACTGTTCTCTCATTATATTTAAAAATAGCTAGGCAGAGGAGAGTAAAACTAAAATGACTCTTTCTAATAAAAGGAGGAAAGATTTAAGAATGTACTTATAAAATTATATAATTTCAGAACATATAACAGTTGCTGAGTGCCTACTATGTGCAAAAGATCAAAGGAAATAATATGGAAGAGATTAATTATAGAATTTATTATTACAGACATGCCATTGTGGAAAGGTTAATCTATAGAGAGTATATAAGATGTAGTCGAGTCAGAGGGATAAAAGACTTTCATAGTGCTTGAAGGACTCTGACTGTATTGTAAGGGTCAGTCAAGCCAAAGAGAACTGTCCTAGGAAAAACTAGTATTCAAAAATCATCGCTGGAAGATTTGGAATACTTAATAGAAATTCCAGGAAGCCTGAGGCATCTTTGTAATATAGAAATGGGAGGAAATAAAATACCAATTTCTGCCTGGGAATTGACCTTTCCTTAATGATGTGTGACCCTTGCTTCAGTTCCTTGAGGTTTAAGCCACCAACAGAAACATGGGGATCTATCTGTACTGTGCAGTCTGAGAAGGGGTATGCAAGGAAGCATGCAAAGAGTCACAGAAGGATGACTTATAGAATGAAAAGAAGAACAGTCGGGCCCCATGTATTGTACTCTGTAAGATATAAATCAAATTAATCAAATTTTGGGTTTTTTTCCCATTTTACTCAAGCCAGCATTTATTTCTCAGTCTTATTTCACCTGACTTTTCTGCAGCACTTAACACAATTGATCACCCCCTCCTTGGAACTTTCTGCCTTTGACTTCCTGGACATCTCCCTTACCTTATTGATTGATGCTTCTTAAATTGATCTTCTTCAACCTCTGTCAGGTTTTTCTTTTCTTTTGACCTCTACATTTTGGAGTGTCCCAGTACATCTTGCATGTATCCTCTGAGTCAAGCCATCCAGTCCTGTGGCGTAAATGCCATGTTATTGTCACCCAATGTAGATCTCCTCTCCTAGAGCCCCGGATTCATGTATCTGTGCGTGTACTCAGCACCTTCCTGAATGGAATATATTTCTCAAAATGAACAGAACCCAAGGTATTTCTCTCAAGTCTTTCCATCTTGGTAATTACCAATAGCATTTAGGGTGAAAATCTCAGAGTTAGTTTTTCTTTCCATACAATTGTATTTTGTTCTAAATTTGGGAAGGATAAGAAAGAAAGACTGCTATTTGTGTACAGAGATTCTAAAAAATCACACCCACCCTACAGGTGATTTTCTCCCTTTTCTCAATAACGGGTTGCCTTACACACCCGCACATTTGACAATAGCTGTTGGCATGTTGCAAATGGTAGATTCAGAAACAGATGGATTAGATACAGATCTTGGTTTTGTGGGGTTTATAATTACATACCTAAAAAGACAACTCTGTGTCTCACTACTCCAAGGGCTGGCAGAAAGATCATGAGGCTTCTAACTCCAAAAACTCTCAAAAAGGATGGTGGGACTCTACTTCTTACCCATCAGATTCTAAACCACATATTCCATTAAAATCCCAAATCATTGGAAGGAAATATGGGAGGGGGGCAAGGTTAGTAATACATACTATAAATGTTTCATCTCTATCAGCAGGAAGGGTGGGATGACTCAGTTACATTTTTCAGACTATTGAGGCCAGTGAAGTTGGGTGAGGTTTTCTGTCTCCTGAGATGCTAAAAAGGCATGTCTTTCTCATCTTTGCATCTATTCTACATTCACTGGGTGTTTATTTGCTTGGACTTAGCTATTAGTGATAGTCATCGAAACAGATTTTTATACTATAGGAGTTCAAAAGTCTAATCAGGGGGAAAAAACCAAGGTTAAAAATTGTGCAGTTTTGGCCCAGATCTTGAGTCAAGATAAGAACATAAACCAGTGGCACGGACTGTGCCACCTGGTGGGATCAAAGTCTGTGAAGGAATGATGTCTGTTGCCTGTTCTGGGCAGCGGAAAACAGAGACAAGGACAACAGCAGCGCGAAGATGTCACATGCCGGGGCTGTTTGCAGACCTGCTATCCCTCAGTGTGAGAGTGGCCTGTGTGGAAAGCATGTTTAGAGGGGAGATGCGCATAAAACCGCAGGGAACTTGGTGGGGCGCTAAAGAGCTTGGTCTCTGTCCTGTACATGTGATTCCTTGAACAGAAAAGGTAAGGTAATAGATGGGCAGAGTGGCAGGTATTGCAAGACCTTATGCAGGTGAGCTGGGTGTGGCTAGCAGGGAGCTGGCTTCCTTGCAGCATGACTGAACACAGCCAAATCGTGAATAAAGTATTGAGGCATTTTAACATTCATAATGAACCCTCCTCTTTGTCGGTTTACTTTTAGGTTTTTAGACTTTTCACTTCATTAATTTGCTCATGAGCTTTAAGAATCCATGGTCACATACTTTTCACTTTTAAAAATATGAGTATGTCAAAGTCTGTTTTGATATACTCATCTACAAAATGGGAAAACTATCACCTTTCTTGTAAGGTATTTTTGGTGACTAAATAAGTCTTTGCAACTAATAGACTAGCTTGCATACAGTGAGCCATTAAGGATGTTGTTATGAATGGCATTCTAACTCAGCAGAGAGTGTAATAAACAAGTACACTTTTCTATTCCATACAGGGCTGAAAATGTGACTGTCTTTATAGTTCTCAGACCTCTTGATGTCTTAGCACTATGGTAGATCATACATAATGAAAAAAAGGTCAAGCATAACTAGCATTGCTAAATCCCCAAAACAACTCAGTCCTGAGCTCAAAGAAAATTCCCCATTGAACACTGAAGATGACAGTCATGTCAAAGCGCAGTTCTGGATTGGTCCAACTGTACCACCAAGTGAAATAATAGTTCTTTGGCCATGAGGCATAGAGAGACTGTGTCCTCCGGCAGGTGCTCATGCTCAGTTACTGGACCACTTTGGCCTCCTAGTCAGGGTGACAGTCTTTTCACTAGGCAGCTTGCCTTTGCATTCTAGTCCAGGGATTGTGAAGTCAGTCTACTTTCCACTTAAAAGCAACTCTTTGGTGCTCCATTTCTAATACTTCCTAGAGCAGTCACTATACTGCTTGCTTTATAGCCACCCATTTAAAGCCCATTACCACCCAGTGGTAATAGCAAAAGAGGTAGATGCTATTATCCCACATATGGATGAGAATGCTAAGGCAGAACAGGATTTTTGATGTCCAGTTATCTTGTTTCAAAGTCCTAAGGTTCTTAATCATTGAGTTATGGTGTCATCATTAAAATAGCACTACTTGGAGATATGAGCTGTTCGAAAGTCCTCATTTATATATTAACTACTCGAAGAACCATTACTTTTTATTTTAACACCAAGATATTCATTTGCACCTTACAAAAAGCCACTTAGTTAAAAAGATAGTATGTTTTGAAAAATACTAGAGTGTAGCCAAATATTAAAATTAAAGGTATTAGCATGCTAAGTCGAACCACCTCTTCACCTATTGATTACTAAAACAGGAGAAAACAGCACCTTTTCAAGTTTTTTTTTCTTTCAGAGTAATTGGATTCAAATTCACATCTGTAGCATTAAACCAGTGTTTTCAACCTTTTTTCCCCCCTTCCCAATTGTTTAACCTCCATCTACATCTCTGGCATAAATTTAAGCCTTTATTTGTGAATATTCAGATAAGCACTTTGCCTCAAACGGTATTGTTCAGGACCCAGCATCATTGTTACAGCTGTAATTGTTAACTATCAAGACTCAGTTCTTTGTAATTAGAAAGTCAAGATGGTATTCAGCAGTGTGGCAGCGCAGGCTTACATTTGTTAGGCTATTAGAAAAAAAAATGTTTACAGAGAAAACAGTGTCATTGTTTAGTGCTCTTAATTGACCATCTGCCTGGGAAAGAAATGTCCAAAGAAGGATAAATAAGATGATAGTACACTTATTTATTTATTTTCTTTGTGCAGTGAGGAAATTAAGCAAAGAAACAATGGAGGCACACTAGCAAAGACAGAGCTAAGTCAGACTGCAAAAAAAAAAAAAAAAATCGTGTCCTGACTATGTTTCTTTATTCATTGCTTCCAGTGTCAAAGACAAAGATCTACCACCTCTTCAAACTTGTTTAAGAAAAATGTCTTCAATTGCCCCTGGAGTTAGGCCAATCTGACTCCCATTTTTACTTTTCCCACCTTCTCCCACTGATCCTCTCTGTATGTGGCCTCTCTGCCCTAGCCACCCTGCTTTGTTCACCCAGGCAGTTTCTAAAGATGACAGTTCCTCCTCTGTACTTTTGCTCAAACCCATTTAACTCTACCCTCTTCTCTCCCTTCCAACTATAGAAATAGCATGCACTTTTTCAAGTGGTAGGTGAAATATTTCTCTCCCATCTCTCACCCCTATGTATTTCTCTGACCATCTGACAGAAGACAAAATCTCTCTCTCCTCGGAATTTCTATAGCACTTATCATTTTCCCACTCTCTTGGCAATGGCAAGTGACCTATCTGGTGGTGTTCTTCTGTTAGGTTGGAATTGTTCGAATCCACAGCGTTGCTATTTGCATCTTCTTATGCTACTGTTTTGACTCTTCCTTTAGATGGTAGAGTTCTTAGAATCATATCTTAGTCTTTGAATTTCCCCTAGAAATGCCCATTGCTTTTTTCAAGTTTTTTTTTATTTGATTATCAAAAAAACAGAATAGCACTGTGAAATGTTTCTCCTTCATCTTTTGACAAAATCAAACAAAGTCAGACTGATTTGACCCTCAAGGCATGTTTTAGTTGTCATTTGTAAACACACTGAGTCTATTGTACATTCAACTTGCTACAAAGCAGTGGGAATATGGAGGACAATCAGATGTGGTTTCTTTTCTCCAGAAATTTGTTTCTGGAACATGGTCCCTGTTGAAGAAAGAACTTGAGAATCAAAAGGTAAGTACCCTGGAATTTTATCCTAATTAAAAGTATTAATTGTGATAAATGTTTTACAAATCTTAGTTGCCATTTAATGGGCCTGTTCTTCTATTGTGTTACATTGGCTAGTTTTTTACAGAAAAGGCTGCATCAGTTGTTCTTGCCAACAAAGAAAACAATATGTGGCGCTCAGGACAGAGCTGGTCCCAGACTCCATAATTTGGGTCCTAGTCTGTGTCCAAAAAAGCAAGTAGCAGCTGGTCTTGAGGAGATTATCTGCTGTGCTAGATGGATGTCCTTCTGCCCAGGGTCTGAATTGAGTTTCCTCCGAAGACAATGAGTGACCAGGCTTATGCTCCAGGACCTGTCTTTTCCAGGATCACAGATGGAAGCCCCCATTACAGCCACACACAGATTCACCACAATATGGAAACCCTTTGAGCAGAAAAGGGAACAAAAACACAAAATATGACCTGACCCAATACCAGGGAGCTTTTTTACTGCCTCAAATTCTAATGAATAACTCTGTTTTTTTTTTGTTTTTTTTTTTGTTGTTGTTGTTGTTGTTGTTGTTTTTCTGGAGTTTACTGAAGTCAACAGAGCCTGTTTCAGCAAGACTCATGAAAACTTCTTTTTAGACACTTTTTCTTACCCCAGTCTTTCCAACTCACTTGGCTTTAGGGTACCTTGTACACTTGCATATCTTCTAGCAGCTAAATGCTTCAGCCAACAGCTCATGGTATGAACATGGCTACACCTTGAGCACACATTACTATTTTAGATAGTATATTATTTTCCTTTTACCCATTGTCTCAAGTTGCTAATGTTGTAGGACTTTTGCTTTTTCTGTTGTGTCTCTCTGGAATATTTTTCCCTTGTGCCTTTATTGCTCCCTAGCTTTATAATAAGTTTTGTTCAATTTCTGCAAAATCATTAAGCTCTTTCTGATTTCCTTACATAAGGAGTCACTCTTACTCCAAATCTGGGCATAATCTATGCCTTGTAAACTATTGAAATTTTCTGTGTAACTATTAGTATCACCATAACCAATCACTTCTTGACTTTTTGACTAAGATCAAGTGTAGTATCACCATAACCATTGCTTTTTTAAATGTGAGTTCATGGAAGTGGGACATTTATTTTTTTCTCCTACTGGAATTTATCCAGGACATCTACAGGTGCTCAATATTATGCATTTAATAAACTAACCTGCTCTGTAGAGCTCTTGACTACTGTCTTCACAGTGATAGCATAGAGTGTAAAATTTTGTAGAATTCTGTGACTTGGGATACCATGTGTATCATTTAACAACCATGGATCTTGAAAAGTTATTTCTCCCAAATACCTATCTTTTCAAACTTTTTAAAGTAGTGGTGAAGATATGTAGGCCAGTTTGGGGAAGTATCTGTCTACCATTACCAATATCCAGTTCAGATATATTGCATTTTCACTTTCTTTTGCTTTGTATACTAATGCTTTTAACAGTACAAAGTCAGTGTGATCCTCAGATCACAGATCTAAGTTAGCTAACCACCAGGAAAGACAACCTCTTTTCACAGTGAAGAGATGGCAAAAACCTTCTGGTCCTTTGCTCCCCTCCTGCATTATGCAATGGTACCAACAGATGGGCAAATTTGGCTCAGAGCTGCTCCCTGAGAAAGTTCTAGTGCTCCATATCCCTGTGGAAACAATTGTTATGGAATGTTTAAAGGGCTTTTTAAGCGAGTAGATGGGCACACTGAAGAACAGAAAATAAAGTATTAACTCTCAATTCACACAACTAATCAATAGGTAGTCAGAATTTAAATTTAAAAGGTTTATGATACACAGATGCTAAACTGGAAAAAACATGCTTTTTCAGAGAACAGGCATGTGAAACATAATTGTAGGAATTTTATTATTTTAAGGTAAGAAAATCATTTTATAGGTTATTTATTGATATGAACCATGTGTTTTATTTTTGGAGACTAACGTTACTTATTTTAAACCCTTTCACCATTTCAATACATAACTCATATTAAAATTATTATTATTTTGTTCATGGGCCCATTCATTTCTAAGCAAACTGAAAGGAGACTATCATAAAATGACACTATTTGACCCACGGATCTGCCTTTTCTTCCTTCAGAGTCCTTGAAACAAACAACTTTCTGGACTCTTGGTCTCAGGGTCCTGGTAGAGTTGGAGGAACAAATAAGTTCCAAGAGTTCCACCCCAGTTTTCCCTGGGTTATCAGAGTGGACACAGTGAAAACCCCAGTCCAAAATAAATCGAACCCTACCGACTGGTCTTTTAAATGCATGCATCACTCTAAAGCATCGTTAAGTTCAGGTTTTGATCAGTAAGTCTGCAGACTGCCTTTGACTGTGGATTGCTAACAGTTCCCAGGTGATCACACCTTGAACAGCAAGGGTTCAGGTACAATTCTCGGCTTGCTGCCTTGCTCATCCCTGGAACTGGCTGCATCTCCTACCCCAGGGCTGGTGGGCAACTTCCCTTCTCTCACCCCAGAGCTGGCTGATCATCAAGGCTGGGGAAATCAGCGTGTTAAACAACCAGGGTGTTCTTCTAGCAAAATGAGAACACTGGGATTTAGAGATGGCTCCTACTCAAGGAAAGGTATTAGATCAGAAGAAAATAATCAATGAGTAGTTAGATGGCAGAAGCTGGTCCAGTACAGTCAAATGGACAGGCGGGGGAGTCCCTGGGGTGAGGATACAGCCCTGTGCTCACCTTTCCTGTGAGCATTGCTTGGGGAAGGTTTTCCTTTAAGATTCCCTGACTGCTGGGAGCTGTGACTTCACTGCTTTCACAAGGTAGGGTGTCTTCGGTGCCAGTGTGGCTTTGATCATATGAAATAGGAGTCCTCACAGCCTGTTTTTATCCACACCCCTCCTGTCCTAAGTCACCTTTCAGCCTGCTAGCTTCAAGAAGTTCTAAATCCCTCTGCTGCTTACTGTTAGACCCTCAGCTCAGCATGGAGTTAGATACATAGCAGGCACTGAGTACATATTTGTGGAATAAATAAACTAATAAATGACTAACAAGGAAGTGCCATATTTCAGCTTTTCCAGCATATGGATCAGTTCATTCTGAATTCTCTGCTCCTGCCTTGAAAGTATTTTAATAAATTTCAGAAGCAAGAATGGCTTTTAAAACTCAATATGGATATCGAAGAACAGAACACATTCCAAGAACAGATATGTGGAGAAAACCCTAAAAAACTCTGATGTCACTGCACGGACATATAGAAAAAAATATTTATTTTTGTATAAGGCATGATATCAAGTCATTAAAATCATGTCATTTAATCTTCATCAATTTTATGATGCATGATTAAATGGTCAGGAATCTTTAGGTCATACGGACCTGCTGGAATTGGAACACAGAGCGGATAGTCTGAAAGCCCCATTCACTGCTTCACTTGGGGTGTTTTATCTGCTAAGTTAGGATCCCCAAATGCTTGCTGTACCCACTGTTTCACACATGGAGGTAGCCACTCAAAAGAACAATGAAGAAGGGAAGAAAGGGATGAATGGCTTTCTGGAGAATCAATGTATATCTTCTCACAGTTTAATTCTTCATTAAGATAATCTGTTCTGGTTACCTGGGGATTTTAACCAAAATTGGAGTGTCTATCCATTTAACTGTCAGTCACTCAAACATGCCAATGGGAGTTTTCAGACCCAATAGCCCGTACAAGTAACTGCAAGGTAATTTTGTTGTCAGGTATTTTTATTACTCTTTTGACATCAAGAAAACCCAGCAATCATTCCAGATATTAGCCCTTTTGGCTAATAAATTTACAATGACCAAGAAGTTCTGATATTCTCATGGATCTTTATGCTTCCTTATCGGAAGCCTGGTTACAGAAGGGAGAAAATAGCAGCATCCTGACTTACAACTTATGCCAGGGGGTCTTTGTCTTTGCTGTTGCCTTCTTAATAACATCCTTCTTTCAGAAACCCACTGAATCCACGCTGCTCAATTGTCATCTCAACCAACAGTTATCCCCTCATATCATCTACAAGTGTCAATTGTCAATTTTCACCCTGTGGTCCTGTTTATTTTTATTTTTTTTTACACAAAGCCCTCATTACCTCATAAGATATTAAATATTTATTTGTAAACATAGTTTTCCTCCCCAGTAGCATGTCAGATCTCTGAATCACTATTGCTCATCTCTGATTTCTAGTACCCAGAGTATAGGTGCAAGATACCCCAGAGATATCCCTAGACTAGATAATTTAATATGGGATGAATATCTAAATAGAATACTTACATTCTAGTTTTAAAAAGGTGAACCAGTCCATTCCCCACTGATAATCAAGTGCTTCTTGATTATTCTGATCAAGTCATATTTGCCTTCCCAGCAAAACCTTCCCACCACCTTACACCACCCTCCCCATATTTAAGCTACTAGATTCCTTTTGGTACCACCAATACTTTCATGAGATGGACTCAGGATGCTGTTCTAACTCACACAAAGGAGTATCTTATGATGGGACAGGGCTCTTTCTCTCTTTGCTGAATGAAGGCATAAGATCTTTATTAGGTCAGTGCCTCCAAAAGCTACAAGCCTCTTAGGGAGGTAATCTGCCCAGCTCATCCTGTCACTCTTTAACTTAGTGTCACTCAGAACTGATGTACTCTAGCTGTCATCTCTATTATCCTGGTGCAGTAAAGTGAACGCCTCCTTCTATCTTCAGTTCTACTAGAGTCCAGTTTAGCTTTGTGTGTCTGTGGTCACTGTATCTGAGAACTTGTGGATGACTAACCATTTGCATAGTTAGCAGGTGTCTCTTACAGGAAAGCAGGGAGTTAGCCGCAAATATTACTTTTGTTTTTCACGTGATGGCAAAATCCAACACATTTGATATCAAAACAACAGAAAGATCTTCTTGGTATCTTTTGGGGCTGTTTGCAAATTGAATATGCTTATGCAGTCGAAGCCACATTCACACAGGGAGACACTGTCCCTCCCCCAAATCTCTTTTATCTGTGATAGATCTTGTTTTAAATGTACCTGCCCATTTATTGTGGATGACACACTAATAAAATGAAGTCATTTTAATAAACTCTGTATCAGAATATCCCATCTTCTAATGTGGCAGTGCAAAATTTCACCACTGGAGGAAACATTTAACATTCTGACTATTTTAATACTTTTAATAAATATTTGCAATTCTTATGATAAAGCATCCCAGTAGAAAATGCATTTTGTCCAAAATTTATGTGGCTGTTGGCAGGTGGCCATTTTCTAATTTTCTGTCTCACTTACATGCATTTATTACAGATTTCTAACTACCCTTTTTGCTCTTTGACTAGCTATGAATGCATGAACATGCTGTTTCCCCTGAGTAGGAATGTGTGTGGTTAAAAGTGAGGATAGTGAACAGGAGTTTTCTGGTTTGCAAATTGGTGAGTTGGTTATCTCCCCTTGGGAAGGGTCAGGGTTCATCCACATCCACCTTCCTTAGTCCTAAAATATATTCGAATTAAGTCCTCATGTCTTCTGATCCTTGGGGAGCTTGAGAGTTTCTCATATAGTCAAGGTTACGGACAACATGAGGGTGGGACTGGGAGCTGCAAATGAGCCATTGTTTTGACTCACAGGTTTTGGGCTAACTCATGCAATGTGATGCACTTAGTCCCTGTAGCATCATAAGTCTTAGAGACATAGTAGTATAAGGTCAAGTAAACTATATTTTAAATATAGAAGGAAGTAAACTATTGAAAATATTAAAGTGTAAATTCTTGGAGAATTTATACTTGAAGAATCAAAATTAACTTTTTGAAATTTATCACTTTCATATATATGTATATTTATATACATATATATGTATATTCCAATCTTTGATAGACATCTCCATGTAAAATTCCCTGACTACATTAAAAAAAAGCTTACTGACTATCCCTGTTCTTTCTTATTCCCTGTCTTCTGACACACTCAAAAGTGAATCCTTATGAGTCACACTTAAGTGTTGACACAAATAATAGGAGGGGGGTGCATTCCAGGCCAGAGGAATAAGCATCCATGACATAGAAAAACCAGAAAACATGCATAAAGCAAGGTTGTGCTGGGCCCAGGAGGTAACTGGGAAGCCAGAATGCCTGAATCCAAGAGAGTATTATGAGAAGAGAGAAGGAGAAAGACTGGAGCTCCATAGTGATGGGATATTCCTTGGAAGGATAGCTTGTCCTTTCATTTATGCACCTATATTCCCAGACTCTTTGAAAAGGGGCAGCTCATCATGATGCAGCACCTGCTATAGTCAGTGTAGAGGTGCCCCTTCTCTTCTCCCTGACTTGCTATGGGCTCTGACTTCTGCAACTTTTCCCATCCTTTAAGTCCTATTTCTAATGCCACTGTTGAAATTATTTCCTCTTTGATGTGCAATCCTGTTTCATCATTCTCTTCAATGAAAAGAATGAAAGGGAATATTGGAAAAGAGCTCTGGGGTCAGATGACTGAAGGTCAAATTACAGCATGTACCTCTTGGCTTGGGGCCTTTTGGACAATAGAGGACATTCTCGAAGTTTCTGTTTGATTTTACCATTTTTTAAAAATTCATTGGTAGAGGAGCAATTTAATAGGATGTTGAGATGAAAAAGTGAGATTATCCTTGCAGATGGTATGAATTTGAGCTATAAAGTATTGTTCAGGACATCTGGAAATTCAGGGCTCCTTACTTATCACCCTAATAACATGTTCTATTCCTTTGCTTCTGTGCAGTTATTTTCTGATCTATATTCCAAATATCTTGAGGGTAAGAACCACATCTAATTTATAAGTGTTTCTTTCAGTGCCTTTGCACTGAAATAAAATGGGTCAGAGTTATTATTCAAATCACCAATTTATGAACTTCATCTAAAACGTTTAGGACACAAATTAGTGAAGAAATTCATAAGTTTAAAACCAAACTTTTTTTTTCCTTTTTAATATAGGGATTCAGAATAGGCTTTGAGGAAAAAGGCAGCATGTCGAGAATATGTTCACAACTTTAGGTCAGTTGAGAAAACAGAAGATTCATTGAACAAGACACTCTAAGTACTAAACTTAGAGGAAAAATGATGAATTAAGTGAAATGAAAGAAAAACACTAAATTAAATGTATCAAAATTTAAAAACTTTATCACAAAAAAATGAATGAAATGGAAAGATATAAATTATAAGTTCAGTTGTTATACTGAACATGTATTCAGTAAAGTCATAAAAACATACATAAAATGTCTACCAACATTTTGAGATGATACAGAAAAATAGAAACTGGGATAAAGAAGAAATTTTACAGAAATTGGAGCAAAATTGTGAATGGATAAATGTAAAAATGAGGAAAATTCCTTATTAGTAGTGAAAAATATCAAATTCTTGGGAATCTAACATTTATATTTACTAGATTTGTAAGAAATAAAATGTTTGATAATGACTAGTAAGGATGCAGCAAGGTTATAGATATTTGAATGTAGATGTTTGAGAAAACAGAAAATTTTGGTGGGAGTAAAACTTGGTACAACCATGATGGTAAATAATTTGTTGTCAGTTTGTGAATTTGAGCATTCTCATGTGTTTTGATAAATCATTCTACTTTTGCTTACACAAGTGGAGAAATTCTTGCCCCTTACTTCCAGGAGATGTGTACGAGAATGTTCATAAAGGCATAAACCATTGTTAGTGTCTTTCAGCAGGATATTTGTGATAGTCTGAACTGTGTCCCTTCCCCAGACCCATTTTCAAATGTCAAAGTCTTAGTCTTGAATATAGCTTAATTGAAGAGATGGCCTCGAAAGAGTGTCGTAAAAATGAAACTAATATAATGACACATGTGTCCTTGCAGGAAGAAGAGACAGTAGGAGTGTGCAGGCACAAAACAAAACCACATGAGGGCATCATGAGAAGGTAAATGTCTGCAAGTAAGAAGAAAGGTTTCACCAGAAACGAACCCTGGAGACATCTTGAACTTGGACTTTGAACCTTCACAACTGTAGGAAAATAGATATCTGTTGTTTAAGGTATACCATCTGTGGCATAGACTTATGGACATCTAGGAAGACCAAAATAAGGCTTAAGCTGTTTCAGTATACACACACTGGAATTTTATACAGCAAAATAAATAAATAAACAACATACATACATATATCAAATATAACATAAAAGAGACTAGCTATTTCTAGGGTAAAAGATGCTATTTTTACTCATCTGCAAGAAGTTCTTTCTTTCCTTCACATCGTTTACCTTTTCTTCTTTCCATACAATTTGTTTCTTTATAAACTTTAAAATAAATTATATATCCAATTTTATTAATTCTTGTTATGAGAAATATCCCAGTAATATAACAGGTGTAGGAGAGACCTTATTCAGAATTGATTTCAGTATAAAATTAATTCTCAGTTACTTATAATGTTTAATTTGTTGATGCAAAGTACCCTAGTCACTGAAAAGATAATTGACTTTGCTCTGAAATCTCTTAGTCTACATATTAATTTTGTCTTCTCTCCCAGACCCACATATTCACTGAAACTCATTGGTATTATCTGTGTGAACTTAAAGGAGTTTAATATCAATAAGTTTGTCAAACATCATTACGTTTGGTCTGTTGGGTGGAATTTGTTTATGTTATTCCAATCCTGTAACCATACAATATTGAACAACTGCTTTCTAATAATACCTGGTGGGTGGATTTTTTTTTTTTTTTGGTATTTTACGAGTCATATTCACCACAGAAGGTTAGTGTTATTGTAAAATCTTAGCAATGACAAAGTCTCTGACAGCTAAGGGAGAATATTTCCCAATTTCTAATTTGATAATTAAAAATGGAATTTATATCACCAATTTTATTGCACTATTATAATAATGCATGTAAAATAGGACAATATCTTAAAATATTCTAAACAAACTGTCAGTCTAACCACACGAAATGCCTTATAACAAGCACAGACACATTTGGCTCTAGTCTGAAAGCTTTGTGTATGATGACATCACCCCCAAAATAGGGTAGGATGTTATATTACTATTGTTTTTTACCTTTTCTTTGAGGAAATGTGAAATATTTCAATGTTAACAATTCAGAGTGCTATCCATGAACACCAGTAACAGCAGTTTGAAGAGTTTGATGATTGAACATTCAATTTCTCTTACAAATAGCATCTCATTTCCTTTGCTGACTGTAGGAACAAGAAATACTGAAGAAATGATGGAATGTTGTATCACCTGAAGGATCATGATAAAAAAGTTTGCTTTTGCAGGTAATTCCAAAACCCAAGTTGCATTAGTTTCTCTTTTAAAATAGTTGCCTCTACTCTCATCCAGTGAAGTTCATTTTCCTTCAGATACTAAATCTGTACATCCTGAAGGCATGAATACAAAAGCAGACTTCTTTGTTCCCTAATTATCTTTGGCGGAATTAGTATCATCAAAAGAAAATTCCAGCGAAATCAACTTACACAAGTAGAGGACAGGAAACAGCATGTCATTTAAAAAGTCATCATTGTGGAGGCCCACACACAGGAGGCAGGGAGCAAAGACTGCGTCCTCTACTGGAGATGGCCCCAAGCTGGCTCGAGAGAGGAAGACCACAGCAAGTTCGCAACTGCCATATTTGAGTGTTGTCTACGCTCACCACTGCTTTCTTTCTTTTTTTTTTAAGGATATGAAAAGTTTGTTAAGACATCTGTTTTCAGTGACAGGCAACAGTAACAATA
Organism: Uropsilus gracilis; assembly: GCA_004024945.1. NCBI lineage: Eukaryota > Metazoa > Chordata > Mammalia > Eulipotyphla > Talpidae > Uropsilus > Uropsilus gracilis. The sequence goes on along the minus strand of PVHY01005576.1, from coordinate 257 downwards.
ATAATGTTAAGAGTTGGTTTGTTTTAAAGTCTACTCTAAGATCAAAGAACCACTGCTTTCTCAGGTTTAAGGTTTATATATATACTCAGGGGAGCAATGAACACAAGAGTTGATGATGACAGTTCATGGATGATATGGTAGTGTGAGAACTTTGGGATATATAATGATATAAGGGCATATATATGTATACATATATATAATGATGTAAGGGCATATATGTAAGGGCATATATAATGATGTAAGGGCATATATATATA